>MVJL01004190.1:0-127189 GCA_002156465.1 Macrocentrus cingulum
AAAAAAAAAAAAAAAAAAAACATCAAGAATTATTTTTGTAGAGCATATGAATAATTATCTATCTATATTTTAGCTGCTGACTTTTGTTATCAATGTCGTCTGTGTTATATTGATTTATTTATTTATTTTTTTCGTTATCGTATTGCAAGTAAATTCTTGCTCAGTTAACACCAATCATCTTAATGCATAAATGCTTTATTTTTTTTCCTTCGATTTTTTTAATGAATTAAATAATTAATTTTTATATTTTTTTTTCTTCAATATAACGTTTGACATACACACTATTTTTTTCCATTAATATTTTTCTATATTCATTTCATATTATCATGTAAAAAAAATTTTTTTCTACTTTTTTTTTAATAAATTTTTTTTTTACAGAAGTATTTTAAATTTCGCGATATATTTTGAATTTTCGGATATTTAATATAAATTATTTTGTGATTATTAAGAGCACAGTGACGCTATGAATGGGCATTATAAGATAATCGTAAGCAAATTCCGTCGATATCGTAATATTTGTTTAAAGAATATTTTTTTTTAAGAATTTTTTTTTTTTTCCATATTAATCGTGTGCTTCTCTTTTTATAGGGGTAGGGCGTCCCAAAAGTAAGTTGAAAGTTCATCCAAAGGTGTCTTTTAACTGTGAATAATCAAATTTCCCTTTTTTTTTTTTTTTGCCCTCAACAAAACAAAACGACTCCATGCAAAGGGTTTTTTTTGTCTTCTCCTCTTACTTAATATCAATAAAATCCATCAAACAATTAATAATTGATTGTTAAATAAAAAAAAAACAACATAAAATCCCTTATGTGAAGCTTTTTTTATTGTTCAACTAAATAATTCAATGGCCCAAAAATTACGATTGATATTTATTCTAATAATGAAAATAAAGCAATTGACGTGTGTTGGCACGAGTTTTTTTTTTTTGTTACACCCATCGATACACACAATTACTTCTGTATATATTATATGCTTTTATTATCATTTTATCACATCATTATCATAATTTTTCTTCTTGCGTGTGATTATAATTGATTTTTTTAAACAAAAATATTAAACGTTATATAAATGTAAAAATTTAAGGTGAGAAAGATGATTTAAAAAAGAAATATATATATATTTTTTTTCTTCAACTAAATTCAAATTTTTTTGTTTTATAACGTGGTGAACAGGGAGTCCGACAATCCCGAGTTTATGAAGGTAAATTATTTATTTTTTTTTTCCATACAAAATTTTCATTAAAATATTTTTCTTTAGAGACAAGAACAAAAGAGAAGTGATCTCGATGAACAACTCAAAGAATATATTATGGAATGGCGAAAACAACGAGCCAAAGAGGAAGAAGAGCTCAAACGGTTGAAGGTAAATTTTTTCATTTTATTGTTAAACACAATAATAACCTCGGAAAACTTTTTATTAATTTTTTTCATTTTCCCCCATGTAAATTATAGGAAAAACAAGCAAAGCGTAAGGTAAGCCGCGCTGAGGAGGAAAAAAGATTGGCCCAGAAGAAGAAAGAGGAGGAGGAGCGTCGTCAACGTGAAATTGGTAAGAAATAAATAATATAAAACATTTCTTTACGAAATAATATTTTTAAATAATAAATTATCTTTCAGAGGAGAAGAAACAGCGCGATGTTGAAGAAAAACGAAGGTAAAATATTTATTTACAACTCTTGGGAAATTATTTATTTACAATTTCACAACAATATTTACAGACGCTTGGAGGAATCTGAAAAGAAGCGTCAAGCAATGATGCAGGCTTTGAAAGATCAGAGCAAGAAAGGGCCGAATTTTACCATCACCAAGAAAGATCTCGCAGTAACTAATTAATTAATTCAACAAAAAAATCAATTAAAAAACAAAAATTCTAATTAAACAATATTTACACAGGGAAATATGTCATCTGCTGCATTGGAGCGCAACAAGACAAAAGAACAACTTGAGGAAGAAAAGAAAATTTCTCTATCAATTCGTATCAAACCCCTTGAAATTGATAATTTCTCAATTGAAAAACTTCGCTCAAAGGCAACAGAACTTTGGGATGCCATTGTCAAGCTTGAAACGGAAAAATACGATCTTGAAGAGCGTCAAAAGCGCCAGGACTATGACGTACGTACTTCATCATCATCGTAATTTTCTCTTTATCTATTTAATTAAGTACAGAACATTTTTTTTTCTCTCCTCCCTAATTAAATCATGAATATTCTACAACATAATTTTCTCAAAAGAAAAAAAAAAAACTGCCATAAAAAATGTATTTAATTAAGTTATGAAAATTTTATGATTATCTGGTCTAGAATATAAGTGAATTTTATCCTTCGTTACAGCTGAAAGAACTGAAAGAGAGGCAGAAGCAGCAGCTGAGGCACAAAGCTTTGAAAAAAGGTCTCGACCCTGAAGCCCTCACTGGAAAGTATCCAGTAAGTATTGAAAAACTTAAAAAAAAAAAAAAAAAAGTTAAAAGTTAATTCAATTTCCTCCAACTAATTTTTTTTTTACAGCCAAAAATTCAAGTGGCATCGAAATATGAACGTCGTGTAGACACTAGATCCTACGACGACAAAAAGAAGCTCTTCGAAGGTGTAAGTATTGATTAGTAATTCTGAAAAGTCACTAATAGGCTCTAGATAAATCAACAAGATCGTCAAATCCGTCAAGTCAGCTAATATACCTTATATATAAATTTTTTTTTACCCACCTAGATATATAAGAAAAAAAAACAAACAAGCAAATAATTCAACTGCAAAAATTTCAATAATTAGTATTATCTTTAAATTGATATTTTTTTTTTTTCAACATTTAAATATTAAATCACAGGGCTATGATACGCTGATAGCTGAAGTCAGCGAGAAAATTTGGAAACAAAAAACAGAGCAATTCATGAAGCGATCTAAAAGTGAGTTGGTTAAAAAAAAAAAACCAAAAAAAAAAAAAAAAACCAAAAAATCATATAAAACTGATAATTTTCATGACCCATCCTCAATTTACGTGTTACGTGTATATACTACAAATACCAACAATCAATGTCTCAATCTTTTGAATGTGTAATAATTTTAATTTTTGCCTATCACAATACAAATATGCTACTGCTCATATTCGTTCATACAATGACTGAAATCGAACGATTTTTTTTTGCCAATTTCGATACGTCAATTTGGTTTTATTAAACCTTTAAATTATAGCATGACCCTCGCCCCCCACCCCCCTTTTTTTAAATTAATGAATTATTACAATGTGATAAAAAAAAAAACCAATGAAAAAGAAACAAATTAATTTCGTACCTGAAAAATACCAGGATGCTGTCCCCAATGTGTTTGATGAGTTATCCTCGCATGTGCAACCACAATATCCTTGATTGCAGGGCCTGACCGAGTTGCTGAAGGAAACCAAGGAAAAGGAGTGGACCCAACAGAAGGAACAGTTCCTTGGTCGCCAGAAGAGTATGTACTCTTCTCTTCCCCTCCAAAAACAAAAAAAAAAAAACAACAACAATTTATTTATTTATTTATTTTACAACTAATCAATTGCTCCTCGTGTTTTTCACACTATTTACCATCAATCTAACCATTAAACCAACCATTATCTTGGTAAAAAAAATTTTTTCATCTCACAATTTATATTTCAAAATTACCAGCGAAGCTTCCCAAGTGGTTTGGCGAACGGCCCGGCAAGAAGAAGGACGATCCCGAGTCACCAGAGGGCGAAGAAGACGTCAAGGCTGCGGCTGATGATGACCTTGAACCAGCAGAAGAGATTGAAGAAGAGGGTGAGGAGGAAGAGGAGGAGGAAGAAGAAGAAGAAGAGGAGGAAGAGGAGGAGGAAGAGGAGGAAGAAGAGGAGGAAGAGGAGGAGGAAGAAGAGGAAGAGGAGGAATAATAATTATGCCTATCAACTGTTATAACCTTGTCAATTAAATTAATATCACAATTTTTTGGCAAATATTTCTCTGATGCTCTGACCAAAATTCTATACCATACATTAAAGCATATATATTTCAGAAAAAAAAAAAATCTTTTTTTTTTCGACTAATTTTATCACACACTTCACACTTTTAATGTTATTATTATTATTACTATTATTATTATTATTATTATTATTTATCATTACTTACTCCTCTATGATATATGTACACCTATGTTGATATATTATGCTGAGTAAAATTATAAATAAAACAAAAAACGTGGAAAATAGTTGTGTAATTTTTCATCACTCGTGTAAAAGTTTTTTTTTTTTTTTCTTTTGAAAAATGAAGTTTATAATTATTTTCGCGTAGGTAGTTTATGTTTTACTTCGTCATCTACTATCCCCTCTTTTATTCACCGTTATGCCCAGTTAACCGCGTTCATCTGGCTTGGGTCCCTACGGCAGTTTACTGGGACTCACTGCGCGCGCGTTTTTCACCATTTTGCCTGCTGGAATCAATAAAGTATCAACACACACGTCGAGAGTATATAGAGGAATTGCCGATTTTATTGACTTCTATTCGAGACAATAATAAAATAGATTAATAAGGAAGATATAGAGTCGTATTGAAAATGTAAAAGATTAATAAAAGTAGACAGTGTGTATATATTTTATCGTGGTCGCCGTGGTCACACCACGCGACGCAGTGCATAGACAGAAATCTAAAAATACCACGAGACGACATCCAAAAATAATTCAAGAGACGCTCGCGCGAGTGTGTCTCGCTTCCTTAAGTTATTTTCTTTGTCGTTTTAAAACTTGTTGCCGCAGGCATTACGTGTATAATATGTGTGTATGCGTGTGAGTGAGTGTATAAACGATTGCGCTGTGTATTGAAAAGCATCAAGTCTTAGGTTATGTGTTCAACAATGTGAAAAAAGTGGGCATTGCTTGATGAATAATAAACAAAACTCTGGTAATAAAAGAAGATAAATGTTAAAGACACTTGGAACATCTTGAAACAGATAGTGCTTGAGAGAGTGATGATTTAATCTGCAGTGATTATGATGTCGTACACGCTTGACTTATCATCTATGATCAGTCATCGATCGGCTTGAGTGCGTTTGCATCTAGTATGTTGCAATATTTAATGAAAATGGCAATAACTAGCGGTGAAAAGCAACAAAATCACGAGGAATTACTCACGACAACACGAGCACGAGGCTTGCGAGAGACAAGACTGAAGGATATCATGAGAAAGGGACGATTTAGAAGTTGACTAGCAATACCACCATCCCGAAAGCATCAACCTGCACTACTAATGAGGTTAGTATCCGGAAAAAAACATGGATTAAAAAAAAAAAACATTTATACCTAATCCTCAGACCTTGACAGCGTATTTTTCGCCGGCAGTCGAAATGTCCTCGATCAAGAGGCAGGGACACGGTGAAACCTTTAGCAGTGAAAAAAAAATTGGCTTGTCTACATTGTATTAGCAAATCAAAATCACGTGCACACTCACGTCTGTAATTGAATTTTACGGGATTAAATAAATAAATAGCATTGTAGCCGAGGTATTCACCTATGGTTGTACTTGGGGTCTTCTCTGAAGCCATAGTGCAAGCATAATGTCACTTGCATGCCAGTCTATCAACGAAAATCGTGAGTGTAAGTCACACACAGCAGTGAAAATTTACTTTAGCTTAGAGCTAGGTATATTCAAGTAAAATGGCAAGCATAGAAGCGCCCGATGAAGAACAGGCTGTGTTTGAGGACGATAATTCTGACACGGACAATGACGGGTAAGAGAGCTATACTTTGATATAATAAATCAGAAAACTTTGTAAACTCGAAAAAAGAAAAAAACCAGAGTATTAATTCTTACAATCTATGCTAAGCACACTATCAAATATTTATCATCGAGATAAACTACGTTATCTTTGTTGTTAAATTATTTGGATTACTCCAAGAAAAATCGGAAATGTTTTAGTATAGGTATGTGTCATTAGGTTTAATATATTTTTTTTGAGATGTATAATGGGGGGAAAATCACCTCTGGGGCATCGTTGAAATTTAGGTAATTTCCATTGATCATCAAAGTGTGTGTTAATGGGTGGAAAAAAAAAGTTTAATCACGCTGTGAGTACTTCTCCACCACCGGCGTATATAAGTAAATTGATATCATTGAAAGTAGTCTCGCTTTATGCTAGAATTTCTCAATATATCGATTTCGTTATATTCATGAGAGAAACTATAAATTTTAGGACATTTAGTTGGAAGGAACAAAAACTTTTTTTTTTTTTTTCGAGTAATTTTCCAAAGGGTATTATCTTGTTATTTTTGTGATTTTTTTTTTAGTTTTTTAGTGATAAATCGGTAAATAAATGAGATATCGAAAAATGTTATAAGAGTTAAATGATTGACGGTTCAATTGTCTACAAAAAATGTGCAATACATTTTTTTCTAACTGTCATAGTTTTTGAGATATCACGGATTTTTGAAAATTCTTATTTTTCAAAATATCTCAAAAATGAAGTAAAATATCGAAAAAATTTATTCTACATTTTTTGTTAAGAATTTCATTCTAAATTATTTAAGTTTTATAATATTTTTCATTATCTCGCTTAGTTATCGAGTTATTGCTAAAAAACTAAAAAAATCACAAAAAGAGCAATATTTTTAAAGAAGACAAATTTCTCCCCCCAAAAAAAAATTTTTTTTTTCTTTATTCGGATGAAAAATTCTAAGGTTTATTATTAGAAATGGAATAAATTTCTTCTTTTTTTTCGTGAAATTTTGCAAGGAGTTTCTATACCCTTCAGAAATTTCACAAATTTTTTTAGTTTTTCGACAATAACTCAATAAATAATCAAGATAACAAAAAATGTTATAAGAACTAAATAATTTGTGATTAAATTATCTACAAAAAACATTAGACAAATTTTTTTGTATCTCTTTCCGTTTTATCGAAAAATTTTAAAATATCTCAAAAAAAAATGAAAATATTGCAAAAATTTATTTTATTTTTTTTTTTCGTTGTAGGAAATAAAATTTTCTACAATTCTGTATAACGTATAACATTTTTCATTATTTCGCTTATTTCTACAATTATCGAATTACAATAAAAAAAATACATATATATTTATTTAAATATTCTCCACGCCCTTTTGGCATTACTGACGCGATACGTCTTGTAAAAATGCTATTTATCCTTTTAACAACATTCACGTAATAGTATAAACGCAACTGTAATTATTACGTCTGATGTATTATGCGTTTTCAAACATCCTATAATCTCATATACATATACAATGAACTAGAGTTTAATGTCTCTCGACCTCAACTTACTGCTGTTGGCTGCAAAATGAAAGAAAAACCGGCGGCGTATTAAATGATTCAGTGTATATAGAGGAAACCGGTTGTCACGTCCCACTCGAATATTATTACACGGTTACATTATTATTGTAGCCTTCAAAATACCCCCTCATCCTATATACGTTTTCGTGTTTTTCCTCGCAGTCATATATTCCATTCACCGAGTTTTATTCTCTGACACTGCACTTAAATAAAAATATTTATAAAATCCTTAATCCACAACAAATTAAACAAATTTAAATGTTTAAATAGTGCTTGAAAAAAATGAAAATCAAGTGTACCAATTGGTTAAAGTGTTTTGAAAGATTAAACAAAAAACCCTGCAACGTAAATCATCATCAAGAGGATGATATTAACGAATTTAAACCGGTTTACCGAACTATTGAGCCTTCGTGTGGCCTTCAACCAGAGCCCAAGTGAGTCTGAAATAATAATTACATGATTCAATACCATGTTTAACACAATTTAAAAATTATTTTCGTATTTATCAGACAAAAAATGAGATTTGTGAGTGGAAAAATTGATGAAATATGTATCTAACAATAGTATAAATGGTGGGCAATGTGTAAAAAATAACGTGGAACAAGTTTGTCGATATACAATCGTCTGTTCATCATGATGCTCCTCTCAAGCGAGTAGAAATAGTCCTTTTATTTATTCTTTTCTCTCTACCCCCTTGTGGCTTGACTGAAGCCGCTCCTTATCTCATAGCATAGCTATTCACAATTGAAGCTTGTGGGTCGATCGATCGATGCCAGAAATATCCAAGTACACTCTCCTTAAATTAGTTATCGATTTCAAGGCGCGAGATATTGATCGAATTTTCGAGATTTTCATGAAATAAACCTTTCCCCCCTCGCGTTTATATATTGATAGAAATAACAAGGCATGCGACAATAAAATAAAATGGCTAATCAATTTATATTTGGTTGAATGGCTGACAGAGTTCTGCAGTTGACTGCTATCATATTGTATATGATCCGGCCACGTGCAATGCGGAAAACAATAATTATAGAAATACCCAGTGAAATATTTCATTCAATTTTTTTTCATTTGTATTTACGTGTGTTAACACTGAAAATTTAATTTACGTTTTATTGCATACCTTGCAAATTCATATATATATGATATATTCAATCGATTAATTCACACATGGACACGTGAAAAGCTCTCGTGTTTTATTATTCAACGTGAAATAAAAGTTTTTTTGCGGTTGGTGCTTGCCAAAGCCTGAAATTTATTGACCGATGCTTAAACTAAAAAAAAAAAAAATTCTTTTAATGCCGTTTTCGTATGTCGGTATTTTCTTTATTTTTTTTTTTTTATTATTCAAAGCCATCATTCATATATTTAGTATTATGATTTAAAATACGTGAATATATGTAAAAGATGGGGGAAAAAAAAATCATTGAAGAAAAATTTTTTTTGTCATTTTTCTCACGCCGCAGTAGAAAAATTCATTTATAGCCTGGCATAAAATATTCTTCAAGTATATTTTTTTTTCTTGCAAGTTTTATGTGGACGGATTTTTTTAGAATATTAATTTTAAACGGGAGATTAAATAAACATTTGTTAATGTGGGAGGGAGAGTTGATAATTTTGCATAAAAAGAAAAAATCGAGGTTTTTTTCTTTCGTGTGTATTGTAGGTTACTCGGAATCTCACCGGGACTGGGACAGAGAGTGCATTTCTCAGAGGGAACGAATTTACGATGCCGTGAAGACCCTCCTCAGCCATCATGTCAAAGGTTTGCAACTGAACGACGGTGGTGCTTTAAAAATTACGGGCGATATACATGTATATCTTATGGATATATGTCCATATATACTCTGAGCTTTTTTACAGATATAATACCTTTTCATCTTTCTGATAAGAAAAAAAAAAAAAAACAAATTTTCCGCCCCTAAAATTTCTTCTAGAAGTATATCCATCAGAATCACAAATAAAAACACCGATAAAAAAATTCAAATGCGATAAAAAATTTTTTTTTTACCGTTAGCAATCATCAAAATTAAAAAAAAAATTAATTCCAATTAGATCCTTGTATTTTTTAATTAACAAATAACTTGATCTCAAATGGAATAAAAATAATTTCTGTTTTTTTTCTTCAAAAACGGTATAATATAGTTTAAAACCAGTCTAAAAACATGTAGCAATTATTAAATCCTATATATGGACTTTGAGTCAGTTGGCAGAAAAAATTACGTGAAAAATTTTTTTCTTATCTCTAAATATCATCACAACGAAAAAAAAATCGATTTTCAAGTGTAGAAAAAAATTTTTTTTTCCGTCAAAACTAGTTTGCAAACATGTATTAATAATTAAATCATCGATTTAAAATCTGATATTAAAAAAATCGGCATCATCTTGGCCTTCAACTTTGTACTCACGCGCGTATAAACGTTCAATTTTACTCTCAGTGGACAATATACTAATTGCGTTTGAGTTAATACCCGAGTAAACATCAAACAACACGTTAAACCCTCACCATCATATGTGTGTCCGTCCGTTTGCTTCATTTATACCTGAGTGACAATTAAAATAACATCCAATTGGTCACTGAAAAAAAAAAAAAAATGAAAGAGAAAAAACCAACACGACGCATTCATCAGAATAATTTCTCAATTTTTATCAATTATCAAATCAGAAAATAAATTGAGCGAAGAAAAAAAAAAACTATTATTAATAGGGCCTCGACGATTAGTTGGCATTTTAGTTGAGGTGGTGAAATGGAAAGGGCGTCATTTGTGCGCGTTGATCATCAAGTTCATAAACATGCATGTTCACATGAGTGCGAGAGTACAGGGGCTGAAGCAATGATTATGTTTAGGAACAAAGGAAGCCGCAGGGGAAGGAAATAATGGAGGTGAAAGAGGATATACGCGAATAGGTCAACTGCCTGAGGGATTTCTACACATGTATATACATCAGATGATGATGAAATGCACGTGCGCTTGCGCGAGTCGCACATCCGCAGGCATTATACACGCTCATGTGTTATTTTTTGGGTCGATCGTGTAAATTATTCTCTGGAATAATTCATTTTCAATATCACTCGCGAGCGCCTCGTATGTGTCTCTTATATATATATGTGCAGTATATCTACGAATCACTTGAATTATTCGCATCCAATGTCTTTTTAATGAGAATCAAAAAAAAGTCAAAGAAGAAAAAACGAAAAAAAATTTAAAAAAAGCTCAGATTGAAATACTTGTTGAATAATTAAATTACTCGTGTTTGCTATACGGCCCCTTGACCAGCACCTATAAATAATGGACCACCCCTGTATACATTTCCATATACACGGAAATGTCGTATAAAAAAAAGAAAAAAAAAAAAAAAATTTCTCTCCCGTTCTTTTTATTTTTCGCCTTGTTTTATCACTTGTAAAGAGAATTCCAAGTGATTCTCCATGATAAACAATCGTTGGGTGGGCATAATGGATTTGTGAGAGAGGGGAAAAAATGATAAGATATCACATTATATTATGTTTTTCTTACTTTCGCGTGATACTACATTCAGAGGGTGGTATAGCTGTTTTTATGATTTACCATCGTGTGTGTACTACCTGTAAATTATATTTTTTTTTTTTATGTATAATACATACATAGGTATATGTCTCTCTGCTGCCGAGAAAACGCACGACTCTTCATCCCCATATGCGATGGCCTTGAACTCATATATATCTCTTTAGTACACATGTACAGCAGTGGAGGATTTTTAATAATGTAAAATAGTCATTTTGACTTGGACAAAAAAAGGAAACTTGCGCGCACAAGTTATGAAAACGACCAAAGGGTTTGCTTGAGTAAATAAATCATTCAGCAGATGAATAAAACAGAAAAAAACAGTAAAAAAAAGTCTACATTAACATTTTTTCAAATTGCAAAAATACCTGGATACAATATTGATTCTGTATTAAAACAAATACGAAAAAAAAAAAAAACCTGAAATTGCAACTGGGGGAAAAATTATATTCTGAATGAAAGGCAACCCCACACGAGAGAGACGAATTGCAACAGTGTAGCGCATGCTCATCACCATCTAGTGACACACAGGGTTTAATGAAAGATATATAAGAGGTTATTATATATAATTAAGTCAGCTAAATAATCAGCTTTGCATAAAGCATTTTGTCGTATATATTCCTCATGATGAAAAAAAAAAGATATTACCATGACTTTGAAGAGCTGATTAGCAAATTTATACATCGTCCTTTTATCAAATGTTATAAATTTCAAGTGATCTTTTAATCCTTTACCAAATATAACCCCTTTCAACAACAACAACAGCGGTAAAACTCATAGCTCAACTTTTTCTGCCGTTTGTTTTTCCTCTTTTTTTAACCCTCTGAGAGGCCCACAGATGGCTGATTGTTGGAGAAATTGCGCAAAATAGTGGGGGATTGAGTGGAATTGGGGTTGGGGGTGGTGAGAAATTGAGTTACGGGACTGGATGCTAGCACGATCGATGGTGGTGGTGGTACTTCTGGTCGCGCGTACTCGCGTCTCGTGGCTTCTCTTGGACATTACATCCCCAGTGCACGTCTGGCAGGTTTTCCGAGCTCGTCTATCGTCTCAAACACACCACTCTACCGCTGCCAATATCAAATTTATGCCCCATCAAAGACGGATATCAAAGTTAATCATATCTAAAAATTAAAAAAAAAAAATGTTTATCCAATTTATTGGAGTGTTAAAAAAAATACTTGTGACCATTTACTAAATAAAATCATTCTTTTTTTTCTTTTCGGTGATTGTAAAAAATAACAATGATGCTACCAGTGCTACCGTATCAATTGTTACAAAGTTTATTGGTTGTTTTGTTAATCCTAAACGACTTAATTGAACGAGGTTAGGAGACAAGCTTGCAGTTTGGTGAGTTATCGGGTGCTGTTACAAGTTTCAATATACCCTCCACGTGGTTTAATTGATGGTTCTAATGTTGGCTAACAAGTTTCCCGAGTATCGCAAGCGTGGATAGCAATGTCCAACCTAATATCCCAAATAATACGATCCAATTGGATAATAAAAAACTCGGAAAAATGGACAAAAATAAGAAACAAGTGGAAATACCAACAATTTAATAAATGAAAAAAAAAAAAAAAAAAAATGTTTTTCCACGTGTCTAATGGACCACCAACAACGAGTGTCAGTAATTTTCTTAATTTACGTCATCATCGCGAGCTGCAACGTAAAATCAGTTGCAGCATTGCTAAACGCATCCGACGATAGAATGGACAAGATTGTCATTATTTTTGGATCCATCACCTGTAAAATTCGCTTCTCCTCGCGTTCTCCTGATTTTCTCCGTGCCGTCGCCGGCTTGACTGAGCTCGCACCACCACCACCACCATCTTCAGGAGTCCGTGAAGGAGAATGCAGAAATTGCGATCGACCTTTAAGAGGTCACGGACACCCACTGGGTCAGAAATGAAGTCACAATCATCCTTGGAGGTGCCAAAACAGGTGAGATCTGCGTCATTTGACGAGATTCAATTGGAGGTTAAGCGTCACGACAATCGTAACAAAGTTCAGCAAGATTTGCTGAGTAAAACCGCTACATCATCATCATCATCATCATCCATATCACAGCAACTAAGATCATCAGATTCCCGGCTGCCAGCAACTCTGCGCGTACCACAGCTTCAAAGTACTCAACGATCCAAGTCTTTTGACGTCTATGAGAAAACTTCACTGCTGCCCAAATCCACATCACGATCGTCAAGATCCTCCAGATCATCGGGCAGCAGTCTGAGCTGGAAGCGGAGCAATGGATCCATGTCGCAAGTATTTATTTGCCACCATTGCACGTGTGTTGACGAGTATCAGCGGCAATTTGTCACGAGCGAGGCGGATCCGAGCGAGGACACGGAGGAGGATGACACTAATCAAGATCTGACGGACGAGGTTAGCTTGAATATCGACTGTCAGAGCGACGAGGGTGTAGAGCATCATCAACCGGCACGTGACGGTAGTCCGGAAATCCGTGTGACACTGATGAGCTTTGAGAATGAGCCGGAGGAAGATTGTGCCGAGAATACTAGCGAGACAATCCGAGTTGACGTAGTTCCCAATTCAGAACGACCCCGACGGCTGTCCCGTCAAGAGGCACTGACGTCTTTTCCCATCGATTTACCGTCAATCCTCGGGCCAGACGACGACGACGACGAGTCGAGGGCTGATGACGACGACGACGATGACGAGGATGATCATGAGCGTGAAATTCAGCCAAAAGATAATAATAAAAGTTGTCTAGTTGTACGTGATATTTTCCTCACTGTTCCTGAACTCAAGAGAGACCGTGCAGCCTCGGTTGATTCGTGTTTCAACAGCAGTAATGCCGGCAAAAGCGATCGTGAGGACAGCCTAGTTGTTCCGCAACAAAGTATCAGGTCTAAAAGCGTTGACATCGTACTACCCACTGATCAACAGACGCGATATACCGCCCTTCTTCCCGGCAAGGATCAACGTGCTAGAGGGTGGGTACGTCACGGGAAATATCGCAGTTTTAGATATGAGATTGATATCTATTAAATTTCTTTTTTTTTCATCCCTTCCTGCTTCTTCCATCATCATTATTTTATATGCGAGTTTATGGGGGTAGTAGTTGTAGTAGTAGTAGTAGTAGTAGTAGTAGTAGTAACTTTGTATGGAGAAAAAAAGGGTAAAAAAAAGCTCTGCAAGCCAAAATGCTATTTAGAAAGTTTGACAAACGGCTTGCGGTGGCAGAGGGCAAAGGAAAATAGAATAAACTTTCATCAGAGGTTGTTATTTTAATGTGTAGAAACTTGCGCAAGCTCGAGGGAGTAAAAATATATAGAGAAAGGAAAAAGAAGGAAGAAAGAGTATAAAAAAATACGAAAATGCGATTCAAGCAAAAATTTTTTTTCTCCTGCTGTTGCTGCTGCTCAACGTCTTTTCCAGTGTTTTAATATTTGATTAATCAAGAAAATGAGAGATATTCTTTTTCTTTAATTAATAAACTTGACAGTTTTACGTGATGTTTTATACTCTGATTAAATTAAATATCTTTGCATTTCAGAGGCAGAGAGGACGCTGAGGGCAGCGCAAGTCGCGAGCCTCGATCTACACCCGACTGGGGACCCGATGCCGTGAATGGCGAGCATCTCTGGGTACCCACTGCGGCCTCGGGTGACTTTTGCTATGCCAACGACTGCTCGGTAATGTTAATCACTTTTAAAGCACATAGAAAAAAAAAAAAAATTACACTGCCTGAATAACTCTGTGGAAAAAAAAAAAAAAATTTTTTTCCCCTCCCTCTGAACAATTTATGCTCAGAGACTATTCGTAGAATTTTTTTTTCCTATATATTCATTAATAGCCGGCTGAAGAGAGTAAATTCCTCTTTGTGCTAAATGCCTAGAATAATGCAGCGCCTTTGTTCGGTACATAAAACAAATTCCATTGTCACTCAAGGCCTTATTCACACACAATGATAATGATTATTATTATATTCAAGCAATGTCATTTTGCTCTGTCGATAATATTTCATGATGGCATACATACACATCGAGCTAGTTAATTTATTAGGACAATATTCAGTTAATAATAATAATAATAATATTGATGAGGTAAAATTTAATTTATAGAAACATGGTCCACGTTTGAAGTGTGCTGCCTGTCGAATAGTGGCACATGCATGCTGTGCCGGGAATTTAAACTTTCATTGCAAGTCAAGCTATCGGGATGTTGGTGTGCGTCAATATCGTGAACAAACATCAACACATCATCACTGGGTACATCGTCGTTCGCAAAAAGGCAAATGTTCCAACTGTTCAAAGGCCTTTCAATCTAAATTATCATTTAGCTCAAAAGAAATAGTTGCTGTATCATGCAGCTGGTGTAAATCGGCCTATCACAATCGTGAATCTTGCTTCAATGTGCAAAAAATTGGTGAAAATTGTGAATTAGGTACGCACATGAGTATTATTGTGCCACCATCGTGGATTGTAAAGCTTCCGCGCAAGGGTAGCTTTAAGAGCAGCTTAAGAAAGTCACCGAGAAGGAAGAAAAGTGGTAGTGGTACAACTGGAGCATCAAGTCGACGAAAGAGTCGCAGTGACAAAGAGGAAAACTGTGACCCAGATAAACTGTGGATTGTTAAGCCTATTCCATCGCCCAATATTCGTCCAGTCGTTGTGTTTATCAACCCAAAATCCGGTGGTAATCAGGGTGCCAAACTTTTGCAAAAATTCCAATGGCTACTAAATCCCCGTCAGGTATTTGACTTGACTCAAGGAGGTCCAAGAATGGGTCTCGAGTTGTTTAAACGTGTGCCCAATCTTCGTGTTCTCGCTTGCGGTGGTGATGGCACCGTTGGTTGGGTTCTATCTATTCTCGATCAAATGGAAGTGTCACCGCCGCCAGCTGTTGGTGTTTTACCTCTGGGTACGGGTAACGATCTAGCCAGGGCATTGGGTTGGGGTGGAGGCTATACGGACGAGCCCATTGGTAAAATTCTCTCAAATATTGGCGACAGTGAGACCACACTTCTCGATCGTTGGCAGCTGACAGTAGAAAAAAATCCCAACGCCAATAATGATGATGACAGTGGACGTGCCAAGGAAAATTTACCCTTGAATGTCGTCAATAATTATTTTTCCCTCGGTGTTGATGCTCATATTGCACTGGAATTCCACGAAGCTCGGGGTAATTAAATTTTCTACTATTTTTTACAAGAACATTTGATTTTAGATTTTTCTACAAAGATAAAAATTTATGACTTTCCGTAATGTAAATTTTTTATTATTATTGCAGAGGCACATCCGGAAAAATTTAATTCTCGATTGCGCAACAAAATGTTTTACGGTCAAATGGGCGGTAAAGACTTGGTGCGTCGTAAATGGAAGGATTTATCGGAATTTGTAACACTCGAGTGCGACGGACAAGATTTAACGCCAAAATTAAAAGAACATCGAGTACATGCAATTGTCTTTCTCAATATAGCATCGTACGGGGGTGGAACGCATCCTTGGGGCGCAGCCAGTGGTACAAAAGAGCCATCAACAGAGGACGGAGTTTTCGAGGTTGTTGGCTTGACCACATATCAACTGCCACTGCTACAAGCGGGTGGTCATGGCACCTGCATCACTCAGTGTAGTCATGCAAAGCTCATCACCACCAGAACTATTCCCATGCAGGTAAATAATTAAGAAAACAAAATAAATAAAAAAAATCGCCCTCCTCTCTCTATTATTTCATGAATATATTTCCCTCGTGACTTGAAGGTTGATGGTGAAGCCTGTCGAGTTTTACCCTCGATAATCGAGATGAAGCTTTTAAATAAGGCGACAATGTTGGCAAAACGCCGAAGGGCAGGAAAACCATCGCAAAACGTTGGGACCAAACTTGAGAGCCTCAAGTTACCACTGATGAGGATCAAAATGGCTGACTACGAGGCCTATCATTCGGATAAAGACCGATTAAAGAAGACTGCGGCCGCTTGGCGAGCCGAACCCCTCGATTTAGAAGCCACTATGGATCTGGAATCCCTGAGGGCCATGTTGGCCAAAGAGTATCCCATGGATTCATGCTGCTTCCTTGACTGTACTATCACTTAATCGATTATATTAATGGATAACAAGCTTAAAAGCTTTTAAAAATCCATTTTTCCATTAAATTTGACTGATGATGCTTTTTACGTTATCCCGTTTATTTATTATTATTTTTTTTTTCTATTCTTTTTTTTATAGCCTGCACGGCCGAACGTTTCTTCAGGATTGATCGTGCTCAAGAACAGTTGCATTATGTAACGGATGTTGCCACAGAGGCTGTGTATATTCTCGAGGAAGATGTGGCCAATGTTATCGAGCCAGACACGGCCGAGGCATCTCCTTGGTATATCCGCGATTAAATATTTATTTTGAACTATTATTTAATAGTATAGTAAAAGGCACATTAATGTGAATTTCAGTGAGGATAAATCGATTGATAAGCCACAAATGGCCGAGACACAGGCAGCGTCTGTACCATTTCTTCATGAGGAAACTACGGCTAAACAACTTGTCGAAAATGAACCAATAAAATTACCTGAAACTAAAATTGATAAAAAAATACAAGAGGTTAAAAAAACTCAAGAGACGGAAAATAATGAGGAAAATATTCAAGAACAAAGTTCATCCAAGCAACTTTTAGTTTCGAGAAGATCACTTCGAGATTCTACACCTACTTTTATCAGGTAAAAAAATCAAATATATATACTGTGTACTAAAAAAAAAAAAATTCCTTAAAACTGCTAAAAAAAAAAAAGTTTCAAAACTTTTTAAAAATAAAAAAAAAATGTTTTTTTTTTAGCTCACGTGACCGACTTTTCAGTTTATCCTCTGAGGTGCACACATTTAGCAGTGGTCTTCTTGAGAAGCCATGTGATGGAATAATTCGTGCAGCAAAAATTGGTGATTTAAAAAATTTGAAGGAACTTCATGCACACGGTTACTCGCTCCTGTCAATTGACTCGAATGGCCAAACTGCTTTACACATTGCTGCACGTCATGGACACAAGGATATCGTTCGATATCTCATTGCTTGTGCCCCACCCACTATTCTCAATATGGCTGATAACGATAAGTTAGTATTATGACAAATTTCTCATGATATTACGTGATAATAATAATTATGCATTACCGTATATTTTAATATCTTAATTTCTCGGGTAATTTTGTTTTCAAGGGGTCAAACAGCGCTTCACAAAGCTGCTCAACAAAAGCGTCGATCAATTTGTTGTATGCTGGTTGCTGGTGGTGCTGCCCTGACTGTGCAAGATCGTCTTGGAAATACCCCTCGACAATTGGCCCTCATGGCTGATGACAGAGAGTTGGCTGCCTATCTTCACAGTAAGTTTTACAATCTCATCAAATAATTACAATATTATCATTATTATTTAATAATTTTTTTTTTTAAAAGGTCAAGAACAATTTCAACTAGTTACCGAGGAAGACATGCAGAATATTCCCTGACCTCTTGAGGTCTGTTAAAAAAATGAGAATTTATTTATTTATATTTCTCATATTTTGTGACAAATGACAAGAACAATTTCTGGGACGATTGTAAAAATGCAAAAAAAAAAAAAACAAAAAACAAAAAAACAAAATAAAAGAAAAAATCAGAGCCTGAAAATACATCAACTAATTTAGAAAAATTAATTAACATGTCAGAAATGGCTCAGGGTTATTCAGCATATCTATTTAGACAACAAAAAAAAAAAATTATAATACGATAAAGAATATCCTCTATTTTTAATTACCTCGATAACTATCTAATTATTTAAAAAAATAGGCATTAATTGATAATTCAGCGATTAAATGCTGATTTTATCTCGATCATATAAAATATTTTAATTCATATTATTAACTTGTACTAATTTTTCAACACTTGTATTTAGACACTCGAATTTCTTCTACATTTTAATTATATATATAAAAAAAAAAAATAATATTTATTAATTGCACTGCGCAGAGACCAATATTTAAGTGAGAAAAAAAATTTTATTCTGCGTTATTTCTTCATATTTTTCCCGAATTATTAGAATTATCATTGTTATCGGTCATTGTTAATATTGTTGCTATTTGTTTATTAAATTATTAAATTCAATTTGTGTAATAATAAAAGAGATAAAGACACGAAAAAAAAAAAAAATTAAAAATTAAAAAATGCAGCAAAAAAATTATATTGAATATAATGGGGATCAATGTATGAACACCAATTACTTCTTAGACTTGCTACTACTATTTACATTGATTAAAAAAAAAAAAGAAAAGTAATTTATTGACCAATTTAACAATTAATTGAGAGATATTGATAGGGAAGAATTTATTCAAACAATTTTTATCACTTCAGTGAAAATATACTTCCAAATATTTTGACCTCTTGAATATATCTTCATAAAGAAAAAAAATTTATAAAAAAAAAAAAAAACCACATTTGTTATTTCCTTGACCAATGGAAATCATTAAAATTACAATATAAATTGAATGATACAACTTCATAAATTATATGTGACTGTAAATGATTGATTTATGGATCAATAATATATGTATGTAGCCAAATATTTAAAGATAGAAAAAAAAAGAAGTATATTGTATGAAGTTTGGGAGAAAATTTTTTTCTACAGAATGTTGAGAGGGAGAAGAAGTAAAAAAGCGGCTTGGAATGAATTGACGCAAAGTGATCTTTGTAATTTCGGTATTTGAGGCTATTTGTGATTCAAGTCAAAGGCTGTAAAATATATAATATGTGAATGTTGCTGTGGTATGGGATAGATCAAGATATATCAAGTCGACGAATTGTTTTCAAGAGAGTTAGAATTGTCAGGAAAAAAAAGAATTAATTACGCTAATATTTAGAAAATTAACGAAACTTAAAAAAAAAAAAATTTATCGATAAAATTGGCCATTTGTTTTGTATAAAAAAAATTCAATTAACGGGAAATAACATTGCCGATATCTCAGTAATGTACTTAGTTAATAAAACGAACATCAATGCCTTCTATGTTTCACTACGAATGACTAAATACTTCTAGTTAGTTTCAAGAGAGCAAGAATAGAATTATATTAGAAAAAAAAAATTGTTCCGATACGTCCTCAATGGTTGAAAATTTTAATCCAAGAAATATAGAATCATTTGTGAGAAAAGAGTGATAAATAATTTATGAGGGAGAGAAAAAAAAATTACAATGTCTTGAGCGGTAAAAAAATTGGTATTGCTTTGATATTAAAAAAATAATTAGTCGAAAAAAAACTATTGGTAATATTTAAATTAGAAAAAAAGATAAATAAAAAAAATTGATTTCTTCCTTTATGCCACTCAAGATAAAAAAAAAAAGTGAATGAGAAGAAAACGAAACACAGTATTGCCTTCCTTGTATAATTTTCATTTAATATTTATAGAGCAATAAAAAAAAACTATATAAATAAATAAATAAATAAATAAAATGTTGGACAATCATCGATGACTTTTATGGACGAGTTGAGCCTTTAGAAAAATAATAATAAAACAAAAACACGAGACAAATTCTTTTATCTTGCCTCATTCCATTCTTTATATATCTTATTAAAACTTATCTTTGTTAATATTTTCAAAATTTCTTAGAATTTCTCTTAAATAAAACGAAAAAATTGTTACTAATAAAAATATCACTGTTTTTCTTAGTTTGTAGATAAAAAAAAAAAATTACAGAAATTTTTCTCTATTAAAATCAATATATATTTCAATAAATTTTATGTCTCTTTTTCTATATAAAAAAAAAATGAATAAATAAAAAATCTTCATATTATGGAGGCGTGATAAGGAAGAAAGAGAAAAAAAACGGCGAGCGAGCGAGCGAGAGAATGTCATGTGAAATTAGAAAAGAATTCATTGTATACATACGTAAATGATTATTAATTAATAAAATTAAATTAGATACACATATGTGCATTTAAAAATGTCCCATTTCACTTTTTTTTTTTTTTTTTAATTTTCACTATTCACAGATGAAATATTTCTTGGAAAAAAAAAAATTCAATTTTCTCACGACAAAGTCTACAAAGCAACTGATCTAAATCATCGCAAATGACCTTCTGCAAGTGTATACGTCACCGTGACGTGGTTTTCAGTAAGTGGCTTCCATTAGAAAAAACATGTCGAGTCATATTGCATCACATTTTTCGATGAAAAGTGATTCGAAAAATGATAAATTAAGTTGCGATATATTTATTCAACAGTTGATTTCTCATGTAAGTAGGTCATAAAAAAAAAAAAGAAGAAACCTGTAAAACTTTAATTCAATTAATTCAATTAATTCAAACCTAAATAAAAAATAACTCCTTTTCTCAGCCATTCATCGCGATCCTTAGTGAAACATCCAACGGGAAGTGAGCAAACCAAGTGATTCCGCTGTGAATCTCCGTAAACTGGAATATTTAACATTTCCCTAGCAGCACTATTATTTCCACTGCTGGCAGAATTTTTACTCTCATCCGCCAGAGCAAATGTCACCCGGCACAGAGGAGCAACAATCACCGGACTGGCATTCACGTCAAGTTCTTGAAGAAATCCATTTTTTATCTCAGCTCCAGATATTAAAAGTTCTTTAATAATCACTGAAGCACTTTCTGCAGATTTTTCCATCTCATTTTCAGCATTTTTCTCGATCCAGTTTGCCTGCAGTTCGAGTCGTTCCAGAGGTAGCTTCATGGCACGAGCTGTGTGCTGCTTGAGGGCCGTTAAAACAGTCCTGGGCCTTGTGAACCACGTGAGATTAACAGCACGACGAGAATCCGGTCCTCTGAGTGACAACAACGACTGATACTTTGATATGAGGGCTTTAATAAACGGAGAAACTTCTACTGGTCCGGATGGCCACTCTTCCAACCACAAATCCGGTGTCCTGGTGCTGAGAATTTTCGACTGCTTCACGGCCAAGTTGACAGCAGTGAGTAATCCGCCGGTTATTCGCAGCTCATCATCGTAAAAACGTTCAATTGGATTTTTAAAATTTTCCTGCAGACTCCCCGTTTTCAAGACTGTTTTATACTGCTCACGAGCATCCCTGAGATCCCGCTGAAGTTGAGCATCCAATTTAATCCGTGTTTTTCGCTCTGCACGATCAGAAGACTGCCTGGAGAGTATTTTTTTGAGCGCGGCCAGCGCAACCTCCGAGGCAGATCGTTCCCAAGCTCGCAGAGCATTCGCCGGCAATCCAAACATGTCAGCAGGCGCATCAGAGTCCGGAAGATGATCAATAACCTTTGTCAAATCCTTGCGACAGTCCTCAGGCACCGATACAACACCTGCAAGTCGGTCCCGACCGTGAAAGACATCTTGAGACCAAATTTTCCGTAGAATCGCTTCCAAAACCCGCATATCAAATTGATCCTGGAGACGTCCTCCGTAAATAACGACATCCAACAGTCCCCGACCCTCCTCCCAATCCAGACGAGCATCAGGATTGAATTTAAGAGCGTCAGCGACAACGAGCTCGCGAGCAGCTTCAAGATCCGCGTCGCTCCACTCGTACGAACGAATCCATCCCTGCGGGACGAATTTCCGACGCTCCTGCAGCACTGCGTGCAACCATGCAAGCACAAAAATACCCTCAGAATTGTTTGAGGGCGGTCGAAGTTGCTGCAACTCGTCATACGATCGTTTCAAATTGCGTTTCACTCCTTCGGGTGGTTCATACGCGAGTTTCAAGCAAATTCCCGCCAATCCCGGATAAAACTGTTGACACTCCTCGGTAGTTAACCAAATTCTTGTTGTTGGATTTTTCTCCCGTGTGCACAAAGGACTTTGAAGTATACTCTCCAAACGTGGCAGCCAATTTAACGCCAGTTGAAGATTACTCAACAGTATCCATCCGCCATTTTTGCACGCGCGTTCCAGCGCTTCTTCCGCCTGCTCAACTTGACCCTGACCCAGGGAAACCTCGGTGAAACCCTCGGCAAGCTTCAATTGTGCAGCTACAGTGTCCAATTCAGGTCGAGGATCGGCACCCGGCGAGAGAAGAAGCAATACCGGACGATCTTCCGCTGTTTCCGCGATGGATTTCAGTGTCCACGCTGGTGGAGCCAAGTCTCGCACGCCCAATTGCTCCGACACGAATTTTGTCAAAGCTGTGTGTAAATTATCCGGGCAGAGAGCTTGAATTATTAATATTTTTTGAAACGAAGAAAATGTCTGATCTTTGTAGATAGATTTTACATCTTTTATCCAGTCTTGATGTAGTTTTTCACCAATTTGCGGCAGATTAGACACTAAAACTCGCACTGCAGCCTGTCTCTCCAGTGGAATCCAACTTGGAACAGTGAATTTAACATCTTGTTCGACTTTTAAGCTCTCACGATCCATCAACAAATTACGTTCAACGTCTGGAACTGGATTTAAACATAAAGCAAGATGTAGAGCTAGAGTTAACCGATGCTTTCGATAGGCAGCCTTGGTGCACAATTCCAAGGTGAGAGAAATTAATTTTCTTTGTATCAAATTATTTTGTTCCTTGATATCCGTATTTTTCATGTGTTTCCGTATGGATTCTGCGACAAGATAAATATCTGCAAATGTCTCGGCCGAGAATACATACAGTGAGCTCAAGGGTGTAAATGATTTGGTGATTTTAAAAAGATTAGCGGCAAATTTCGCCAATTTTTCATGCAATCTCGATCGTTTAGATACTTGATCACGTCTACGACGGCTGTCTTCAAGCGCGTCAATAATTTCCCGTGTTTTAGCCTGAGTTGCCTCGAGTGACGTGAGTAAACTCGAGCCCTGGCCGGGCTGCGACTCTTCAAGAAGATCCTGACCCCGTGCGGCACCCAGTTGACTCAAGAGATCGAGTCGCGCCGCGTCACGTTCACCCGACAGCCGTTCCTCGAGCTCTAAAGCCTCCCGACGCTGTTGGTCGAGCTCGGGAGTGTCGTGTAGAAGCACCTTTTCGATAAATCTCTCGGCCAGACTGGTTGTTCCGGCACCCAGGCTGATTTTTAGCAGCACCGCTTCGGCCTCACTTGCCATCGAGTCAAACGAGTCCTTTCGCGTGGCTAAAAACAATTTGAAACCCTGCTGAGGCGAAAGAACTCGGTCCACGAGTCTCAGAGCTTTTTTCCTCAGCAGTGGCAGCAGTACTGCCGGTAACTCGTCAATTTCTTCAATCAAAAGGGGCTTTCCAAAGCGTACAGCCAGTTCAAGACTCGTGAGAAACCTGGCATCATCGGGTTTAGTCACTTCCAGTCGATTATTCCAGTGCAATTTGAGCCAGGCAACTGCTACACCCGAAGAATCGATAAAGAGTGGAATTAAGGGGCCGCGGAGGGCCCGAACAGCTCCGCCAAGGCTGTCTGTATCTGCTGGCAAGTCTTGAGCACGCCAGAGAAGCTGCTCTCGCTCGGTAACCAGCAAGTCGACCGTTGATTTGCGCCATTTTTCATCTCTATTGGGGTCCTACAAAAAACAACAGTCCAACTTGACTTGATTACTTGAATTATTTCTATACGAATAATTACCTGATAAACCAGTAGCGACGCGGCTTTGGCCGCTTCAACGTCCAATCGCTCTTTGCGCTCAGTTAAACTCTGCAGTTGAGCCTGCCAATCGTTGTGCTCGACGTCGAGCTTTTGCAAAAGTGCACGGGCAGTTGCTAAATTCGCTTCGGTTGCCTCTGAGCGTAATTGAAGGGCTGCAGCGCCACGCGAGTGTTCGGCCAGCTGCTCCTGCAGTTGAGCAACTCTAGACTCGACTGAGCTCAAGCCTGCCGCAAGTTTTCCAATTTGAGCCTCAGCCGCTGACAGTTTGTCTGCAAGTAGTCGTTGTTCCCGCTCAAGCGGCGCTACTTGCTGAAGAATTTCACCGTACTGAAGATTAGCTAGTACCCAGGCAGCCAGTGGAGCTGCGGCAACTGACGCACGACGCGCCGTTTTCTCCTCAAACGATTCCGGCCGCTCTTTTATCAATTTCGCAACAGCCTCCAAACTTGCCGGAGTACTTCTACGCGCATCCCACGTTCTTATTTCATCTTTTATCCCGCGCTTGGCTAAAAATGTCTTCATACTGTTCCAGGATGTGTCTTTGATGCCCATTAGCCGTAAAACTCCCTCGAGCACGTCACGAACAGCTGCTGGAGGTGCACGAAGCGATCGAACCTCCGCCAATGCATCAGCCCCAATTCCAGCCACTGCCTGAGCCGCTGCTGCCACCAACGGTTCAACTTTACCAAGTTCCGCCTCAATATCAGCTTTACGACGCACTAATTCCGCACTCTCACGCTCAGTATTGACTTTTAACGCTGACATTTCACCTCGTTGACCCGTTGCGCCTCGCATCGTCGCAGTTATCTGCTCCAATGCTGCATTGGCACGTTGTTTTTCCTCCTAAAAAATATAACGAAACATTTTAAATAATTTACTCTGAATGATCATAATGGAAAAAAAAATACAAACTTCAAGTTCTTTGCGCTGACGAACGGCTTCATCCTCCAATTTAGAAACTCGTTCACCAGCTTCACGTAATTTACCAATTCCCGCCTCGAGCATTGTCAATTTCGACGTGATTTCTTCGGTCCACTGATGACAGAGTTTTTCCCACGTTTGAAATAGAGCCAAAAATCGGGCAGGAACCTGCTGACTATGTGGAGCATGAAGATGAGCTTCCACCAGAGCTTTCAATCCCTCTGTACAATTTTTATCCTCATTAGCCTTGTATTTACTCGCGATAACGCTTGTTAAAGTGTTCTCCAGGGTCCACCACTCGCTTCCCGGTGCATCTGCCACCTGTAGGCACTGCTGAAGCAAATGAGAATCTACGAGCCAACTTTTTCTCATGTCCAACGAGTCGATAATCACGACTATACGCAAAAATTTACAAACACGATGATGAAAAAATTCATCAAGACTGCCGGTAAAGTCTTCATTTTTTACGAGATCCATGAGCGGTGCAATTAATCCATCAAGCTCCTCGGTACTCATTAGCCCAGGCACCTCTCCCTTTGTCACCATTGCACCCGTCAGCTTGGCCAGACCGTCTTCACGTATGTGATGCTCTTCCAGCAAAAGCAGGACACTCTCGCCCTCAATTCCGGCCGCTTGAATTGCCGCTTTTATCGACACTCGTCCACGTCCCGGAGCTGAATCAATCACTCTCAAGCCTGAATAACACGCTGCCAATTGGGCTGCCGACTTTCTTCCAGCTCCCGGTCGACCTGTGAGCAAGACTCCTCGTTGATTACACCCAAAAGCCCAACATAAATCTGTAAAAATCATTTTTTTAACAATTACTTTCTGTCTATTTACCAACTCGTTTAATGACACAGTCAACAATAATTTTTTTTCCTCACCTGCGACACGTTTTAAAAATTCCAGAGTAATTGCAGCATCAACTGGTGGATCAGTGCTTTCTCGAGCACATTTGTTCGCAGTTGCCTCAATCTCAAGCCTCCAATCTTCGTCAGCAATAGGTATTAAAGTAGAATTCCCTTGTTTCCATATATAAACATCGTTTAATGACTTTTTACCACTTGCCATTCGAGATATCAGTGCTGCTCGCCATTTATATTGATCTTTCAACGGTATTCTAGCATTAAAAAGTCGTATGCCAGCGTCCAAAAGATGATTCGAGATTTCGTCAATCTCACTGCTGACTGGATAGTGTTCCAGACATCTTGCCCAGGCACACAAGTCCTTTAATGTCGACGTAAAAGTCAAATCACGCGGTGTTTGAATAGCCAGCAAGGATTCTTGCATGGCAGAAGCCAAGTTTACAATTTCACTCGTACCCAGCAGAGTTGTCCTCTGTCGCAGTGCAAAATCAAGATGAACGCGTACAATCTCTGTAGCAGTAGATTCTGCGGGTGGCTCAAGATAATGTGCGGCAAGCAGAGCATTAATTCGAGTGTGCAGCGGTGACGTGGAATCGGCACTTGACAGCAGTGTAATGGGGCAACTGGCAAACTCTAAATCATCCTCATAAAATCCACCATCCTGCACTAAGCTTCTCACGAGTTCTTGCAGTTCCCTCGAGGCCGAATGAAGATCCTCAAGTACCAGAATAATTTTTGACCCACTTCTTGGCCGATAATTCCGTCCATTAGCCGAGGATTCCAAGCGCACGCACGATTTCTTCAATCGACTGATTAAATCCTCGGGTCCAAAGAGTGCCGAGGCCCAGACAACGCTTGATAAATTAATATTGTCCTTTAGAGATGATAAAATAATTGATATAAGCGTAGATTTACCACTGGCAGAGTCGCCACGAATTATCGACGGAATTCCCGCTTCGATCCACGGCAAAATTGTCACTACTCCACGTTTCAGTACATTAGTCACGAGAATTGGTCCACTGTCTGTCCTTTTAATTGTCTCCGAATCGACAATAAAGGGCTCCAACCGATCGACTTCCGAGTTGTAAACAATTTCCAATGATTTTTTCGGGTTTGGACACCATGAATCGGTGAGTTGATAAATTAATCCAGCAATAGCCTCGCGATTCGTTGGATCATTAATCTGCAGGCATGTGGACAAAAGCAGGAAATACGTGGCCATGTTTTGAGTGAGTGCCTGATGCCGCAAATGGCAAACAATTGCCAGAGTTAAACTGGAGGCTGCTAAAAACGGTGCAATTTCCAGCATAGCTGCGACTATCGCTGCAAGATGACGATTGACAATACTTTTCGCGATGTCAGAAAGAGCATCCACGACTGCAGGAACGAGTAGAAGCGCGGCTGGTGTCATGGCAAGATGGACTACCCCAAGCCGAGATACCGTGGCGGGACTTGCGCCCAAGAGTTTGTCAGTTTCAAAGATGAATTTAAGTCGTGGACCGAGTTTAAGGCCAACCCCGTTGGCCAGAGTCAACAGTCGGTTGTCATCGAGAGCGGAATTGAGTGATTCAGCCCACTCGGGCTCTACATTGCCATCCAGCACGATCCACAGCGGAGAATCACCGGCTGAAGCAACAGCCAGGGAGATTAAACCATCCTTCCACTCGCGCGTTTGTGGCTCCACTCTGCCGAGTAATTTTATCTTGGAAATGGCACCCGGAAAGATGACAATTTGCTTCAGAGGCTCGCTGCCGATTTTATTTAGTGCTTCAAACAGGACTTTTCGAATGAGGGTCTTGCCGCTTCCGGGCGGACCGACGATAGCCACGCCAGTTCTGCTCTGCAATTGATCGTACAACTGTTGGCAACGTGTTACAACATTAGTTTTCAGGCCCTTAAACTCGCAGATTTCCTCTAGCACTCGAATAAGCAGCTCTCTATCAGCCGAGACGCGTAATTGGCCTAAGTCAACTGTTGGAAAAACGTCTTGGAGTAAATCCAGAAACTTGGTAGTGTCCTGCTCGACGAGTTTTGGCAATGTGGATGATTTAATTGCATCGACAAGTCTCTCAGACTCGGATTGAGCGTTTGTCGTGGTTGAAACAGCGTCTAAAATTGAACGCAAGGCTCTCAAGCCCCAATCATAGTGCGGTTGCTTGGACAGTAGCTTCTCTGAAATGTCGAGCGACTCGACAAGCTGTTGGGCCAGAGTTGATGCCTCGGAAAATCCAGCGCACTCTAGCAGAGCTCGGACAATGTTGGTTCTATCGGGATGCGCCATGGCAATAGGTCTAAACAGACGTGCCAGCGAGTCTGGCAGTTTATTTCTGCCTCCATAGTCGCTTCCGGCCGGGTTCATTGTGATGAAAATACAGCAGCGCGGATCCAATCGGACATTCTGGTCGGCGAGGCGAACATGCGTCAAATTATCACGTACAGCTTCTTGCAGAGGACGCACGAGCATTGACACGGCACTCAGGGTTTTTTCCTCCAGTCGATTAAATTCATCGAAGCAACCCCAGGCTCCAGCTTGGGCCAATCCGCCGAGAATTCTCTTGATACTGCCTTTATCCATGCCCTCGTCGCAGTTGAACACGAGCACGAGACGGCCCAAAATGCCCGCGAGGGCTTTGACACTCTCGGTTTTCCCGGTGCCAGCGGGACCCGTTGGACTAGCCCCCAAACCCAGCTTCATTGCTTGAGTCAGAGCAAGAAAACAGCGCTCTGTGAGTGGAGTTTGGACCAGTCCTATTGCCGCACCCTGATACTCAAATCCATAGATAAATTCTGCGCCTACACACTTGATCACTGGGCCCTCACTGCCTCGATAGCATCGCAAGTGTTTATTCCACGTCCAAGATACTTTTTCACGATCATTCAAAACATTTATTAAATTTCTAACCACGTCAAGATGATGAACTGTATCTAGAAGCATACTTTTCGCTTTCTGTGATGTCAAAAAATTTCCACTAGTCTCGAGAGTTCGATATCTCGCTCGATCACCCTCCAAAGACTCTACTAGTTTTTTTAACCGCAATTTCCCGTCTTTGATTGCCTCCTCGCAATTTTCAGTAAATCTAATACGCTGTGCGAGCAAAAGAACTTGAGCCGGATAGAAAGAAATATCTGGATTACTTTCTCGCAAACATTTCTCAAGATTTTGTCGAAGTGCCGAGCTGATTGACGTCTCTAAATTATTTAACCACGCTGGTAAAGCATCTGAAAGCGTGACTGGGCTTGGTAGAGTGAGAATTTCACCTTCAGGAGACGTAACTGACGTTATGGATCCATTGTCTCGCGTGACTGAGCCTACACCTTGGAATAATTTTGGCAAATGGCTGTCAAGACTTGATAAACTGCCGGATATTAATTCCAGCAAATCTTCGTCACTTAAAAAGTACAGTCTTGGATAGGCTGAGCGTTTTTCCTCTAAAAACTCATCCAAACTTTGCTGACAGCGGTTTAAAAGATCTTTGAGATTGGACATGGCCGGCATCGGCAGTGTTCTGAGCGAAGAAATCCTCGGATCTCGAGCAAGTTGAGTCATCAAGTAGCGAAATTCTTTGTCTGCTCGCTGCCACCGTTCTGAATCATTTGGCACTGCTCCACTGCCATACACTGGCTCCAAGTACACCCACTTTCTCTGCAAAATCCCGAGCATTTTAATTCGCTCCTCAATTTCAAAAAGTGTCTGTTCATATCGTGCAGCACGTGAGGCAAATCTCTCGTAGCCCGCAGCACCCTTTGCGCCCTCTAAAATCAATTTCAACTCGCCAATACGAACGAGTATTTCACTGTAATCGCCCATCAATGAAATTTTCATATTCTTGCTGCTCTGTGCCTCTTGAAGTTTTAATGAAGTTGAGGCTTCCCAAGCCTCGAGGTCAATTATCGCCTGACGAATTCCACTTTCAGCCTGAGCTCGCTTTATTATTTCCCTAACAGCCTCGATATTATTCGCTATTTCACCGGCACAATTTAACACATGCCCAAGATTGAGATCCTTTATATTCACGTTTAGTTTTAAAATACTTTTCAACTCGATCCAATGCTCATCGGCAAGTTCATCACCTCGTACAAGCTGAGCAAATTGAATTGCCTGCCTCAATTCACGTATTCTCTTGCCCATAAATGTATCAATTTCAACCTTATCCTCGGCACTATCAACTGTATCATTCGAAGTTATAATTCGTTTTTCCCACGAGTCGAGCCAATCATGAAATCGGGAAAGTCTTTTCTTTGCTACAATCCACTCTTCTGCCTCTTGATTCGCCAGTTCACTCTGAAATTCTGCCTGAAATCGACAGTTGGACTCCTCGGCCTCGAGCTCTGCCTCCAAGTGCTGAAATTTTACCGGATCTTCCGGCGTGAAAATTGAACTCATCTCCAGATTGATACTTTGGCAATCGAGAATTAGCGTGTCTCGCTGTTGTTCCAGGGATGTCCAGCGCTCTCTCATGGACAGGAGCCAGTCCAGAGTGATAGTTTCCGGCTTGGAGGACCAGCGAGTCTCCCATCTCTCGCGCTCATCCTGCAGCGCCTGTGCTCGGTGGTGCAAATTAATTTTTGCCTCGTCCAACTGACGCGCAATCAGCAATTTATGACGCTCTAAACGGTCTGCAAGGCCTTCCCAGGCTGCGTGAGCACCAAATACACCTGAAAATAATTTTTACAACTGATTAATACTAGACTTGAGGGGGTCTAGTACATACTCACCGTCTAATTTTTCTCTCGTCCAGGCGGCCATCACTTTGGCCAAACCCGTGACTGCCTCAAGCTCCTTTTCAATCATTTTCGACTCGTCTACAATGTTTTGGTGCGTGTCATTGGCCTGCGACACCTCCTCGATATTTTTCGGACGACGATCGAGCTCTCGAGCAGCCGACGACAGAAATTCCACAACCGTCAGCAGCCGCGATGTAGCTTCATGCCGCAAATCTGACGACAATCGATCCCAATGCCTTCGTGTGGCCGATTCAATGTCATTGCGCGTCGTCAGAGTATCAATAGAGAAGCAATAAATTTTTACATTATCGCCGCGAAGCTTGCTAATGTCTTGTGCCCACTTTTTCGCCTCCTTGAACGCTTTTTCCCACTGTTCTGCTGGCATTCCCTGCAGTCGATCACCTGCCTCGATATTTGCCGGCACAGCCAGCGGTATCCACTTGAGCTTGACAGTATCGAGTGTTGCCAGTGCTCTCTCGGCTTCCTGATAAACTCCGCCAAATAGATATGCACTTTTTTGCACGAGGATACCGAATTTTCCACTCGCCGGATCTCCCACGCCGCGAAAGTTTATTGGAATTGCGAGAAATCGACGAATTGCCGAGTACAGTTTAGCTCGAATTTCTTCCACAGGTGGTCGCCACTGCAGACAATTGTCTCGATAGATTAATTCCACCCGAATGTCGGGTAATTTCCGCACTAGATTCGGCAGAGCCGCGCGATAAGCAACCCCAAGAACCTTTAAAAGCTGTCGATCCCAATGAAGTTTCCACGCTCGGGTGTTGCCATAAACTGCCTCGACCTCGTCAACAACTGTTCTCATGGTCCGCAATGTGTCTTTCCACGCGACCTGGTTACCCACCAGATTGACAATATCCTCCTTTAGTAAATTCACCACCAAGTCTCGTAGATACACGTGTTTACCCGCCAATTCGGAATTTTGCCGTGCAAATTTCCGCACGAATTCACGCAATCGATTTATATAAGCATCGACAGCATGAAGATCAGACCACACGACGCCCGACTGCTCTTGAACAGCTCGCGCAAGCTCCAACGCGGTGGACAGCATGAGCGGTCGTTGAGATGGAATCATCCGGTCGCCAATTGTATTGTGAAAGTTGGCGATTTGTTGGAGAGCTCTGGCACGGCCTGCCAGCAGTCCAGCACGATCCACGAGGTCTCTTACCTCGCGTGGCACCTCGATACCCATCCCCGAGAGCGCTCGAGCCTCTCGTACCAGTGCAGCAAGCCGTGGGTCATAGTTTACCCTCATCATACTCGCGCCAACAAGCTCCACGACCGCAGAATCTGTGCTCAAGGTCAGTTGCTTGCTCTGAATCGCCGATTTTGTCTCGTTTATCTGAAACGATCACTTGAATTTATTTTCCAAGGTTTTTTATGACCATCTTTCTTACCCAACTCTCCACAAGATTGTGTCGCTTTGACTCGGCATCCTGCAGTGATGATGAAATTTTAGCCATAACGTCCTTTTGGTCGGGAAAATCATTGAAAATCTCTCGCACCAAATTCAATAGAATCCCAAGCTTGATTTCTGCCGAGTGGGCGGCCTGAATCTCGTGCAGAATTTGCGGAATATCCAGCAGATTCTCCGTGTCTGGACCTGCTTGATAGCTATCGATGAGATCATCCACCGCAGCCATCAGTGTCTCACGCTCGCCACGAAGAGTTTGTTTGATATAGTCACGTTTAAATAATTCTGTGTACTTTTGAAATGTTCCAACTAATACTCGGGCATTTGGTGCGCTTGCCAATTGTCTCTTTAATTTTTCAGCTACTCGCTGCTCTGCCGGAATTAAATTCTCGTCTAAACGTCGCTTCACTCGTTCCCACTCATCGTCATCACTCGCCGGCAAAATTATTTGCACATTATCGAGACTGTCAAGCAGTTCTGCGGTGGTAAGACTCGATTTTTCATTGTCAGTTAGGAGCTTTGTTATCTGACGACATTGAAGACGAATTTCCGATAGTTCGCTGCAACAATTGCCAAATTTAATTTTATGATAAAAATTTTTTCATTTTTTCAATTACCTCAAACGATTTCCAAGCGTAGCACATTGGGTGGGAATAAAAATAGGCCCGTGCCACGGATGCAGCGACTGATGGGGCCAAAAAAGGCTGGTTAGCCTCTCGCAAACATTTACCCATTTTTTACAGGCCGTGGCAGCATTCGACACAGCCTCCGCTTTTATTCGACTGTCTGATGAACTGTTTATAAATTCATCATTTAATAGTGATTGAATCAGGGACACTATTTGATTTCCAATCATGTCCAAGAGATTCTTCATTCTTTCTTCATTGTAGAGCGGTCCACGGAGCTTCCACAAATCGTCCACATAGCCGGCAATCATCTCCATGGACTCGCTGACTGCTGACAAGCCATTTACTACATCAGATTTTGCATTGTCCAGCTCGAGTTTAATGTCCTTTAGAGCTTGACAAGCTCGATCAAGCGTTTTTTTCTCCTCCTTTGTGCCAACTTGCCGCTTTTTCTCCTTCCAAAACACCTCCTCATCCACTAGAGACGTGGATTTCAACTCTCCACCCAATATATCGTCTTTTAATTTTTTTAAACACGTGACATTTACCCCAGAAGACTGTAAAATCGGTGTCCAAACTTGACAAAGTGCCTCGACAAGTGTTGATTGAGGATTTCCCGTGGTTGAGGCAACCTGCACGAGCTCGTGAACGTTTTCATCCGTCACTGTTGATGGTTTAAGCTAAAAATAATCAGTTTTTAATCAAATAAAATTAATTTATTGAATATATCTTATACCTTGAAAAAAACTAGTGTTTTTTCATAAGTTTTTGGCTCAGTGCTGAATTTCAATATCCGAGTATCCTCATTATTTTTCAACTGAGCACAGAGTATTCGACAATTAGCTACATCCAAAAATTTATTCACAATTACCTGATTCTCTGCATTTAAAAAATTATCATTTTCTACTCCACAAAAATGACTAGCTGTTGAAACTATAAAAGTTTCTCGTTTATTCACAATTACCATTGTTGATTTTTTTATATTTTCATGCTGACAATTTTTATTATTTACACCAAGCCATGTCAAAGAGTCTAGGCGTTGCTATAGCGACAAAAAAGGGTAAACACAGAGGGGAGGGGCGCGTGGAATGCGCGGGAGTAGTTAGTGTAAAGAGGGGACCACTCAAAAGGAGCAGAAATCAAGACACGAAACAAAACAAAAAAACCAATCTTTTTAATCCGTAGATTTATGTTGCATAATATCGTAACGTCTATGGATAAGAATGACACATTTTTATCCAATAGATAAAAAATTCATAAAATTGTCGACGTGACTCATTGCTCGTACTCCTCATCTTTATCAAGCTACACATTTCGATAAACTCTCTATAAGTGGAGAATTGAGATAATTTGAAAAAAAAAGAATCTTAAAATAGCCAAACAGCCTGTAAATAATTATATCATATTATTTCATGAAATAATATAAATTTTCACGGGGATTTACAGAAAAAAACACGTGATATGATAATTTCAAGGTAACGATTTGCTACTAAACAGTATAGTCTATACTCGCAATCTTTTCCTCATATCCCTACTTTATTGTGTAACACAATTCGTCAGAGATCGGTCTGTTGGTGGCGGCGGGTTCACGCTACATGGAGGGGACAAAAAAGCGCATCAACATTGGCCTCCAGACAGCTAAACAGCCACACAGCTCGCACCATCATCAGTCCAGCGCTGCTTTTACATGAGTGAACACCGCATCTGAAAAAACAATTGAGTGTTTATTAGTTGGATAATATTCAGCAGTGATTTGAATCGTCAATGGCAATGCATGAGCGTGCCGAGTAATATTTCTCAAGGTAAGCGTTTTAAAAAGATTTCTTTTGTCATGAAAAAAAAAATCAAGAATTTTATGTACACCTCTTGGCTATAAAGCGTCGCTATAAACGTTATCTCAATGCAACGCTTAATAAACATTCGTTTCTACTTGATTTCTTTCCTCAATTGTTAATTAAACCATGTGAATATGTGAGAATGTTATCGTGAGGTTCTCATTACGCAAAAGAATGCGCCGTTGAGAGTGGAATACTGATTGTGAGATCACTTTACCGCAATTTGCGTGTGAGCTGCTGGCTCGTGTGGGACTACCATACACTCATCACAGAAATATCTGATGAGGATATATTGCAATAGTAATAGGTATCCTCATGTTTTTAATGCTGAAAAAAAAAAAACAGACTCGTTGTACTCAGCACGTCGTATAACAAAAAAAAAACGATAATACATTTTAGCGATAAAGTAATACATACAAGCTACACATAACTCAATTTTTAGACACTGACTCGTTGGAAAAATAATATAAAATAAATATTGTCTTGTTCCACGCGTATGTTCAACACATTGTGTTATCCACATTGACGGAGAATCAAAAATAATAATAATAATAATAGCGATAAAATAATAAAAGTTAGTTAAACATTTTTTTTTTATGAAACTCGATTTTTTTTTTCTTTCGAAATATTGTCTGCAACTAATTTCATATCTATGTGGATAAATTTGTGAGAAATTTTCACATGATAAATTATCCAACAAAATTTATCACGATTCGCTAAGAAATAATAAATAATAATCAAATATTTACGATTCATTTTAGATACTTGGAAAAAAAAAAAAAAATTGACAGGTAAAAACGATAAATTTGTGAGGAATGGAGTCTGATAAAAATTCACCACCAAGGACAATGGGGCTGATTGCAACAATTGTTACTCATATTCTCCTTTTGGCACCAGTCATCTATATTATCATATTCTACTGCCAGAATTACTCTCTTTTCTCTTGGCATCCCATCTGCATGGCTATAGGAGTATGTATAATAAACCAGTTAATTATAAATCTTACCATGAAAATATTTACTCTATAAATAATTTTCCATTGTTTAGGTGGGATTGCTGATTGCTGAGGGAGTTTTCAGCATCTCTGGTGAGATTAACATGATAAATCGATTGTCAAGAGCTAGCCGAGTAACTGCACACTGGATTCTCCAAACTGTGGGCCTAGTTCTCGTATTTATCGGCTTGATAATCATTGTAGTGATTAAAAATGACCATGGAAGAGCGCATTTTACCACAACACATGGTCAACTTGGACTCGCTGCTATCGTTCTAGCCTGTATTGTGGCACTCTTTGGAATTTTAGCTAATAATACACGATGGTTGTATCCACGTGTGCGACCAGTGTTGATAAAAGTTGGCCACGCTGTCGGTGGCATTGGCATGACCATTTTATTTATCGCAACTATAATCAATGGTACTTACAAATCCTCATTTCCAACGACAGGACGAGATCTCGTGTTTGCATCCTTCTTTTTTGCAATGCTACTCGTACTATTTAAACCAATTTTGGGCGCTGCATCGAGATTGCGGGTGATTCTCAAGCCCACTCAATCACACAACCAGCGGACGTGATTTGAGGGGACATTTTTTTATTCTTCTACGGCCAAGAGGACATTTTCCCAATCATCTTATCGTCAAACATTATTGAGACACACCTCCATCATCAAGTCTTTGTTCCACTTGGCGCATTCAGACATTACGTATACCCAAGATCACCGATTGATATGCTGGATATTGCACATATAATGGGATGCTCTGTTCTACAGGATGTTTGGTCTATTTTTAACTCACTGCTGCCTCACCATAAGATGCCATACGAGCAATCTAGAACATTTATTCCATAGTAATTAGTATGTTAATTCAATATTCTATACGCGTGAAAAAAAAAAAAAAAAATTTATCTGCTATTTTCAAACAATTAAGCTAAAAATATCCAAGCGTGAACCACGCAAAATTATGCTCATAAAAATAATTCATTGTGTACATAATGATCAGTGTGTTTCACGCTTGAAATTTTCATTTACAAAAATACTGTAACCATACATCAACATTTTTTATTTATTTTTTTTTTTTGTTCACACACATACTCTGAAACTACAATGTTTCTACATTTATTTTTATTTTTTTTTCTTGTTTCTGATGTTAAATTTTACGGTGTATAAACCGATTAAGTATGTAATTTTTTTTCTTGTGCTAAAATTAAATTAAAAATTTTTTTCTTGTAATTTCTTTTGTCTTAATATTATGCAACAACAACGACATGGTTTAAATATTTCATATTATGATTATTAGTTGTTTTTGTTTTTTTTTTTTTGAAAAAATTAGCATTTTTTGTCTTTATTGTATTTTGATTGTATCGAGTTTGTTTTTGTTTTCTTCTGATTTTCTCTCCTCTGTTAAATGAAATATACATATATATGTATATTTTTTAATGTTGATTTTTTTTAAATTATGTATAAATTTTTTTTAATTATTTAATCAAATTACTATTGAGATATATATTTTTTTATTGTTCTTATTCAAGCACTTTGTCTGAATTTTTTTTTTTTTTTTTGTAAATGTTTTCTTTTTTCTCGCTGTATTATCATATTCACTGACAACATTTGTACTCTTACACGCCTTTCCCATTGTCTTTAATTTTTTCGGTTTTTTTATTAAATTATCAATTCTTACTGCATATATCTTCTTGCTCAATCCACCCAAAATAATTTTTTCTAATAAACGTATATGGAAATATATATATTTTTTTATATTGAAAATAATCACTCAATTAACTAATTGATATTGACATATGATATTACTATACTTATATATTTTCGCTCGCATGCTCTCCCGATTTCTTCCTCGTACACATAATACACGAGAATATGGCATTGGAGACTCGATCAAATTTTTTTACCGCAACAATTATTTTTTTTTTTTTGTCTCTTTTAAACCTAACAATTTATTTATATATCACACTATCATATATAATACTTGTCGTCGTCGTCACCCTATTATAAATCATTTTCATTGCAATGAAAAAATTCTTTCTATAATACAATTTTTTTTTTCTTTTTAGACAAATAAAAATTCAATCCAATAAAATATATCTTTTTTTTTTTTTGGAGAACACTGAGTAAATTTAACTTGTTCATTCTGTCAATGACAAATGGAAAAAAATATTCGAGTCTGTTTTGTTTAATAGCAAACACGCAAAAAGCACATCATTCATAAAACTCACATTTTACTTTATTATACATATATATAATTTGATATCAATATTATGGTACTTTTTTGTTTTTAATGCAACATTTTGTACGAGTTTACTAACAAATATATATTATTATAAACTATATATGTATATATATGCAATTGTTTACCCTTTTCCAACAATACATGTTACATATTTATATATTTACTCTAAATAAATTCTCCTGTTGTAGATTTGATTTTTTTTAGCAACATTTTCAAATATAAATATGAGCTCTTCTTTTCTGTTGGCTAAACTAAAATTATTCTCGATTAATAAATAAATACGTGTGATTTATTTATTTTCTTTATTACATTTCACTCTAGATTTTTTTTTGTCTTTGTTGTATTATTGACTTTGTTGAATGCTTCTTGCTATACATCTTTTTAAAAAGTAAAATCTTTTCTCTCTCTCTCTCTCGGCGTAAAATTATCTCTGTATCTTTGGCATAGTTATTTTATATATATTTTTTTTTTTCGAAAAAAAATACTCTAGCCTTAAAAAAATACCTTAATAACAACATTGATCTAAATCTATATAAATATTCTCACATTTTATTTATTTTTTGTTATTAGGCTATATGAACCATTTATTATCTAATGAGCAAGACACCTGATGGACAATGTGTGTGCACGCATATGTCGCGTCACTATTGCCAAAAGGGTGTGTTTTTTAAAAAATGCCTAAAAAACTAACTGTATATTAGAACATTTACTTGAAATAAAAAAAAAAAAAATTTTCTGTATCTTTCTTTATTTTTGAGATATTATCAATTTTTTGAAAATTCTTATTTTTCATAATATCTCGAAAATGAAGCACAATATTAAAAAAAAAAAAAATTTACTAGTTATCGTCCAAAAAAAAAAAAAAAACCTAAAAACTGCGATACTTCACCCCTTTGCAAAATTCTTGATTCTAGTAACGCGTTTTATGCATACAATTATCATAATGGCAAATGTGTATCCACATTTTTGTAATTTTTATTTTTGTATATCATGCTCTACTCGGTTAATGCCTAATATAGTTAACAGATTACCGTCAACAAACGGACAAGAGCAATCAGTCAAAATAGTTTGCCACAAAGTGAACATCATGTCAAACCTGTTGAGATGTTATTAAATCTGCTTTACTTGAATTTTTTAAAATCGAAGGCCCTGGCAGCTTTTGACCAATTCCCGCAGCATCTCCTCCGGACGGTTGTATCATCATTGGCTGTCCATTCACAAGGACAATCGTGTCACGAACCGAATCATAGCCACCTGATTGTCCTGTTGAAGAAAAAAAGAAAAATTAAATCAATATTTACCTCAATAACGAAAGAACAATTATCACCAGGTGATGCCGAGTATGTGAGTGTTCTCGAGGGAGTCATGGGATTCTTAGAGGCCGGTTTCCACTCTGCAGTTGGTTGCAAAAGTATTCTTGCCCTCTCCCAAACTGAATCACACTTTCGTCTCTTCCGTCGAACTCGTTCCGAACTTCTGGAAGACCTTGGATCCATATCATCATCATCATCATCATCATCATCATCATCCTCATCATCCTCATCATACGCTGGACATTTTTTTGGAGCTCTCAATTGATACTAAAATAATTTTTAAAAAACCCCCATATTAAACAAGAAATTTCAAAAAAAAAAATCAATAAATTAATAAATTTGTACTTGCAATAGCAAATAATATTATAACGAGGACTGGAAAAAGTCCAAAGACCCAGCCAACAACATCTGCCCATCTTGGATAGATGTAGGTACCGTAAGAGAGTGGCTTATACTCGACCCAGTTGAAAAAAAGTATGAAAAAGAGTGCGGCCGGTGTAATTACTTTCCACATCCAGGTCCAAAAAAATTGCCAACAACGTCCATGTGCACCAATCATGTGTTGAACATCATTGAGAAAACGATCTGCACCGTAGACCCAAGCTACAAGGATGCATTCGGTAATGGCAATAAGAAGAACCGACCAATTTGCCGCGTATTTATCCATTAATTGTAACCAATACATTCCAGCCTAGAAAATGTAATTTTTAACATCGATTAAACAAAGTACAGAATTGTAAAAAAAAAAAAAATTCTACTTACATTTGTGGTAAAAATAATGCCACCAGCGTAGCCAAAGATTGAAACACCTAAAACAACCCAGACCTTGAAATTCCTCAATGACGGAATACCATCGAGAATTGCCGTAGTGACAGTTTCCATCAGAGCAAACTGCGAGTCCAAACCTAGAGTTAGTAGCATGACGAAAAAAAGCAGAGACCAAATAGGAGCTACAGGAAGTCGCGCAACGACCTAAAAATTATATTAATATTTTTTTAACAATCTAAAATCATATTAACCAAGTATATGCATTGAAAAATAATTTGAACACACCTCGGGATAGACAATAAATGCCAAACCAGCGCCCTGATTGACCACAGATCGTACAGGAACATTGAGTTCATGGGCGAGAAAGCCAATAACTGAAAATATCACGAGACCAGCAAAAAAAGACGTAGCAACATTGCAAACAGCAACAATTAGCGAGTCTTTGTAGCAATTATTGTTGAATTTATTGTAGGAACTGAGGGTAATTAATCCACCCCAGGCTGGACTGAGAGCAAAGAATATTTGTACTGCTGCATCGCCCCAAACTTGAGCCGATGTAAGTCGATGCCAATCGGGCGTAAGATAGAAGAGAATACCTTCACCTGCGCCTGGCAATAAAATTCCACGAACAAACAGAGCCACCTAACATAAAAAATACTGTATAAAAATTTTTATTCTACCAAATACTACTGGCAAAACTTACCAAAACAACGTAGGGAAAGAGTGCGGTAAAGTAGACAACCTTTCCCGAACTCTGAACGCCCTTGCTGAGACACAAGAAAACAATAATCCAAGCTAAAAGCAAGCAGGCTGCTATTGGAGGTCGTATTGAGCCAGTAATCTCAATTCCTTCACTCATTCCCAACACGTGATGCCTTAAAAGTTTTCATATATCACATAATACATTTTTTTTTGTTAATATTCGGATAACTCGTCGATAAATAAGTGAGATGGCAAAAAAGTTACTAAAATAGAATAATGAAAAATTACTTTCCTAAAAAAAAAAAAATATATTTGACCAAATTTTACTTTATTTTCGCGATATTACAAAAAAAAAAACAAGAATTTTCAAAAATCAATAATATCTTAAGACTTGCAAAAAAATTTTATTATACGTTTTTTTTTTGTAAGAAATTTAATTTCCACTCATCATACTTGAAATATTTTTTGTCATCTTGCTTATTTATCAATGCATAAATATTAAACTCACGAGAAATATTCTTCGGCAGGCGGACGTTTAATTGCCAAAGTTATATTCTGAAGAGTCAAATTCATTTCAGACATTTGTGTTGAATTTAAACACTGACGTTTAAAATAAGATCTGTTTGTACTCGTGCATTCCTCAGCTTGCAGTGGTTCAATACAGTCCTCTGTGCTCCACTCAGGTTCGCAGTCACTCCATGGAAGCTTGCTACCCCCTGAAAAACCCCCGGAATTAATTAAAACACAACCTACCGCAGGATAACCACAAAACAATTGACAATTTATCGCAAATTGGCTCGATAAATCTCACCCACAACCGAGGCAAACATGTAGTACAGTGTCCAGGCTATTATTAAATTATAATACAGCATGACAATTGTGCTGACGAGCACCATCCCATAGCCGAGCCCACGTAAAAGGGGTGAAAATCGCTTGTAAGCAGCTACCGGTCCCAAACTCGCGTACTGACCTGCAATAAAACCATCAATTTAATTTATTTTCCACATTATTTTACCTCTGTTCAAAATCTTACCCAATGACAATTCCATAAACATTAGCGGTAGTCCAGCGATAATTAGCATCACCGTAAAAGGAATGAGAAAAGCGCCACCGCCGTTGGAATAGCAGAGATATGGAAATCGCCAAACATTTCCCAATCCAACACTGTATCCAAGTAATGACAATAAAAAATCAAATTTTCCCGTCCACGTTCCACGCTCCGGATGATCATCTTCACCATCTTGCAACGGTGCTTGACTGTTTGCTACTGAATATTTATCTTCATTCTGAAAATTTCGCTGCGTTCGAAAAATCAACCAGGTAATTTTATTATTTGGGATTTAGGGGATTTTTTTTTTCTTCTACTTACATCCCATCCATCCAAGTAAGGCTTTATTCTCGTTGAGGAATCCTCCATTTTTTATTTTTTAATAGTTTTTTTTTTTTATCAGGATCAAATTATTACGAATTTTCAAGCTCTTTTTCGCTTCATTTTATTTTTATTCATTGAATTATTTGGCACGCTCATTTTTTTTCTTCTTTTTAATCTGAAACAACAAGAGGGGTGAAATAATATTTATCATTTCTTCCATTATGTAATTGGTAATTGCATAAGATTTTCTTCTTATGTAGTCTATTTTTCATTTGCAAATTTATCAAGGAATAATAAAATTTATCGTATAAAATTGTAAATTCTTTAAAGTACTTGATTAACCCGAAAAAAAAAAATTAATTTAATTATATACACAATGTATTTTTTCAAGTTGTCAGCTGTTGCAAACAGACTGACCCTGAAAAGGATCGAGCGATAGGCCTTGATAATCATTCCCACCCACTTTTTTTTCACGACCACTTGACTCGCGCGTCGTTCTTTCATCATCGTGCAATATATCTTCCTAAATGAAAAAGTCAAACGAGCATCAAAAAAACTGTTGTATTAGCACCCTTGACAGAAAGAAAAAAAATCTTTTGTCAACTCTTTAAAACTCTGCTACTACAGTATCACCCGAACAATACTACCAACTAAAATCACTCTGACGAATCCAAAATTTGAGACGTGAGATGAAGATCATTTTACATTCCTATAGTATAAACTAAAGACAAGTGAAAACTACAGACTGAAAATTTAATAAAAAATTTTCTGATATTTCAACAAGTAAAAAAATATTTTACCGCTGTGTCTAGAAATTCCCAATTGCATCTCAGAAACTTAGCGGCTAAATATCTTAATTCATGGTTGACTAAAGTGCGGATCTACAGCCGAGACACAACTAAGCCAACACGAATGGCATCGCACCGGTGACTAGAAGCATCAATCGATATTACTGCTCCTGCGAGCTGCGTCCTACCTCAAACCTTGCCTCCTTCCACCGCCTCCTCATCGTCGCTATATCATTCTCCGAGAGATCTATTATTTAATTAAAATTATCTTTTGCATATCATTAATTTTTTTTCATCCATTAACATTTACACGTGTTTCTTCTCCTCTATTCAACTAAAACCAATTAACTCCTCTTCCATTACTCTTAAACTATTGATTCATCATTTATACAATCATACATGTCAAATTTTAAACATTACTCACTGTAGTCAAAGTTGGCAGAAAAAAAAAATTCAATACATCTTGAAGCGCAATAATGCTTGTATAGAAAGGGAAATGGAAACAATGATGATGATGATGATGACCTTGATGCTCAGTTATTGACCTATTTCAGAAATCTCGAGGAAAACCGGATTTTATATAATTTTTTTTTCGTCCTTTCATTTTTTACTTCTCGGGATAACGTCATCCCCCTCAAAAAAAAATGAAACATTTTTTTTTCTTATTCAATTATGCAGGAAAAGATGATAAAAAAAAAGACGTTTATTCAAGTGCCGCCATCAGAGCAGAAGAGATGAGAGAGAAATGGCGGCAGAGTTTAGTAAACAAGTCAACAGCTGTTCTGTTTTCCTCTAGCAGCTGATCACAGCTGATTCATACATTTTTTTCGGTCTGATGATAAATTTTCCAGTACAATATTGTCCAATAACTGTAAAAAAAAAAAGAGAAAAAATGTATCAATGTGACAATTATCACCGCATTTAATTCCTATTAACCTCAAAGTGAAAAAGCAACTCCAACACACAAAATATACAGGTTATCTTGAAAAAAAAAATATTTGTATTTAAGGAGAGGTTAGTCAAACAAAGGATTTCAATTTTGGTCATGGAAGGAAGTGGTTTTCATTGAGTTCACGGTCTCAAATATCAGGAAGGAGCCTGTTGAATGTTTCAAGATTGTTAAAAGTAAATTTCAATTAAATTCAATCGTTCGTGATACCTGATACACATCACATCATACCCTAGCCAGAGTATTCTATTTTTGTTGCAGCGAGTTTCGATTGACCGTATTCCCTAAAATATTGGTAAATAAGCATTTATTCGTGTACCAAACGACTCCTGAAAGCAAAAAATGGACGGTAATAAACCAGAAGAAACTAATCAACCAAAAGAAAAACCCGGAACTTCGATAAATCCAGCAGACAGGTGAGAAAACATATATTTTACTCTTCATCAACGACATTCCAATGAAATAAAAATTTTTTTCCAGCCCTTGGGCGGGCAATTTGGCTGCTGCATCACCGCCGAAATTTGTCTCACTGGACCAGATAATGCAGGCAGCCAATGGAATGAAAAATATGATACTTGCCCACGAAATTGCGCTAGATAAGAATTTTAAACTGACAAAACTCGAGCCCGACGAGGGCAGTCTGCACAAAAAAATCAAGGAAATAATGCACAAAACATTTTGGGACATACTAACTGAACAATTAGACGCAGATCCACCCGAGTACTCACAAGCAATGGTATTACTCGGTGAAATTCGTGATTCACTCGAAGAACTGATACTTCCCCATCACAAAAAACTCCGTGAAAATCTCAACGAAGTATTGGATCTTGATTTAATCAAACAACAGGCGGAAAAAGGTGTTTTAGATTTTCATCATTATTCCAATTATATAATAAATATTATGGGTAAAATTTGTGCACCGGTTCGTGACGATCGAATTCGTGAGCTTGCTCAATGCACTGGTGTTATTGAGACATTTAAAGGTATCATGGAAATGATTCAGGTGATGAAATTGGATTTGGCAAATTTTACAATTTCAATGATGCGTCCAAATATCGTTGCTTCAAGCATTGAATATGAGAAAAAAAAATTTGCCCAATTTCTTGAAATTCAAGCGGATGGATTGCAATTCACTAGACGCTGGCTGTTGAAGCATTTTGATGAAGAAAAGTTTCAATCAGCTTCAACAGATGTTAATGGTGTTAAACAAGTTACTCATTATCTCCTGGCTGAGGCTTTTCTCGACTTGCTCAATTGGGACTCTGTCCCTGAAGCCGAGGTGAGTCACCGGCTATTTTAGTGCTTTATATGATTTTACAAATTAAATTTATTAATCGGCGTTTAAATTAATTTTTCTTCTTTACCATTATTCACAGACTCTGATGTTGGATCAAGGACGACTGGTGGAATTGAGGGACAAAGTTAATAAATTAACTGTCCTAGGTTCCATTTTACTCATCTGCAGCAATACCATTGGTGCCCCAATACAGGGTGTCTCAAAATTCAAGAAAACAATCAAGGAACACTTGGATATTTTGCTTGAAAATGTTCAATCCAATAAGGTACTCGATGAAACCATGCCAAATATTGTTCTTCAGATAAAAACCGACGTGAAATCAACGCTGCAGGAGCTTAATGCTCCTCAACTCTCGCCAGAAATGGAGAAAATTTTGGAGGATCAAATTTTAAGCTTGGTTCAGGAAGATCACAAAATACGATCACTCGTCAGTGAGTAAAAAAAGCCTCTAAAACAAAGTTAAAAAATTAAAATATATAATAATATTTTTAGATTTGAGGATAAGACAATTTTTACAAAAAATTATTTTATCCCAAAATGCTGATCCAACTCGTGTCCCACCTGGTCTGTCACTACTTCAGGAAGAATTAGCTGCAATTGCTGCCAGATTTTTCATCCTTGTTGCTCACAATCGGAGTGTTTTTGGTGACTATTATCAGGATATTGTGTCGAAAGAAATTGAGAGACGTAAATTAATCTCTGAAGGCATGGTGAATGAGAATGGAGTGATGGAGATATCCTAAATCATGTTAGATTTGAAATTTTTTTTTCTTTGTAGTATAAAAGAAATATAATCGTGTTAATAACAATTTGTAGTCATCCTTGCCCAGCACTAATATTTTATCTATTGAAAATAATTTTTTTTTTTTTTCATTATTATTGTGCTTTTTAAATTTTATAACAAACATTCCGCATTAAATGAATCATTTATAGAAATATGTATTTTTACTTTGACATATTAAAATGTTTAATTAATTATTATTATCAATAAATTTACAACGAAAAATCATTTCCATCAATTATTTTCTGAAAAAATTATAGTGAAAAATATTAACTTTATTGACTTTTTTTTTACAATTGAAATATTTTATAGAATTATTTTTTATGAGAATTCAGATGAGCATCAAAGTTAGAAATGTGATGTTTTTTTAAAAAAGTCTTAAATCCATAAAATAAATCCCTAGAATTTCCATCAATTGGAAATAATTTTTCTAAATTATTTAAAAGTTCCTCTAAATTACCTGTTTTTTTATATGACTCAACAACCTTAGCAAAAATTTGAAAATTTTCTTTAGACAATGATTTTTTTACAGCTTTCAGATAATTAGCACCAACTTCTTTTTTATCCTGATCTTCCAAAGATTTTCCCGGCTGATTATCAGTAATTTTTTCCCTCGAATAATCAATATTAACCGGTTGAACATTTAATTTTCTTCTCTTGACAACCGATTCACCAGATGTTTCATTCATTTCAGCCCAAGCACTCGCACTCCAGCTACCCTGAGCCTTTATAGTCGCAAAATTAACAAGACCCTTGTGAGAATTACCCGATTCACTTGGACTTTTAACTGTCAAACTGTTTTTCGTAGAGTCTGTATACTTTTTATAGCTTGAAAGATCAAATTTTTCTTCTTGAAACCTCGCTACCGATTTTACCGAGCTAGTTTCAAGTACTCTCGTTTGACTGGGAAAACTGGCACCCACAGCAGGAAGTGAAAATTCCTCTCTCAGAGGCCGCATTTTAGGCTGTGGAAATTTTTGAGCATTTTTAAAAAATCCCCTCAACTCTCTTGTAACCACACCAAAGTCGGAAAAATTTTTTATTTGCGGCCGAAGCCACGCAGACAATTGATCCTTGAACGAAGCATTAGCAAAACGACAATCACAGAAAATAATCGCTCCATAGTCATGAATATGTCGAATAATACGTCCGATAGCTTGATTAACAGCACGTGAAGCCTCTAATTGATACCACTGCTGTCCAGACAACGCATTTTTATCACCAACTCTCGCCTCCTCGAGATATACCTGTTTCAGCTTTACTCTCGGGTCCATCATCGGAGGATACGGCAGTCCAGTGATGAGAACAGCTCGTCCATTGGCATCAGCAAAGTCCAGACCTTCGCTGACTTTTCCCCGACAGACTGCCAGAAAAATCGCTCCCTTAGCATTGGGATCTTGAATTTTCGTGTAAAAATCATTCATAACACCATTGAAATTTTCTTTACTCTGTGTTTCAACATAAATCTGTTTTCTCTGTGAAATCGACGTCCACAATCCCGACATTTGCCAGTCATCTCGGCACTTTTTCATGATTGGATACGACGGAAAAAAGACCAACAAACCATCGGGAATAAGACAACTAAAATTATAAATTGTCCGACCCAATGTTGCGATATATTTCGGGTCATTTCGCGTGTTAAATGATGAATTTAACGGATGACCATCCGGGCCCTTGCTCAAAATCCCCACACAAACTTGATCCGGCTTGACAATGTGAGGATTTTCCAACTGAACGCCAATGGAAATTCCCAACTCGGAAATAAAGGCCTTCAATGGTGATAAAGTGCCGCTAGTTAAGATAATCGAGTGAACACCTAATTCCTCCAATTGTTGCATTCCAAAGCCCGGGCTAAAACACCAGTATGAAATAACTTTGCCAATTTTTTTTCCATTAGCATGACTGGTGACTGGTTTTTTCGTAGTGTTCCAACCGTCGTTTTTCTGCTGTTTAGGCTCACTCTCCGGCTGAATAAAAACTTTGTAGCATTTTTTCACACGTTCACGGTGTTTGAATGAGTGTCCACCACTGTAAACTATGCGTAGAAAATCCGCAAATTTTTGCAGAGCTCGACCACGTCGTGCAAACGGTGATGTACTGGTTGTCGACAGCCAGAGAATAATTTTATCGAGTTTTTCAGCTATTATCGGCTCTTTTCCCGGTGTCAGTTCAATTTTTTCCAACAATTCAAACATGTAGCTGCCTGGATACGTTTGACCGTCCTCCTTGACTAGAACAATCTCATCAATGGCAGCTTCCAGAGCTAAAAACATGGTTTTAAGTACGCACAAGTCTTCCGGGGTAAAATCTTTCTTTTCCGCAGCAGCATCATCGTCCAAATTAAATTCATTTTCCGCATTCATCTCGTCCGCCACAGTTTTCATAATGTGAGTAACCTCTTCAATGCAAAGAGCAACGTCAGTGCTACTGATTTGCAGTGATGCCGCGTCCTCACAAGTTTTTTCAACATTGTGAGCTTCATCCAGGAGAATAACATGATTTTGCAAATCTATTCCCTGTGATCGACGTGTTTTAGGATCCAAAAGATAATTGTACGGCATAAAAGTTATGTCTGCCGACTGTTTCAACTCTCTGGCTAAAAAATACGGACAGCATTTCATCTTATTTCCAGCTTTTACGAGATCCTCAATGTCGCAAATTGTCTCACGAAACACAGGATCGTCTTTTCGCACCTCTACATTGTTGTAATACATGCAGGATCTGGAACGAACCTTGGCCTGACATAAATGAATTTTTTCAGCAGAATTTTGCTCACTCGACACCTCCGGATGAATGCACAATTGGTCCCTAGACCCAATAACTGCTACTTTAACGTGCTTAAATGAGGTTCTCTTCAATTCCTGCATCACCTGAGTCAATTGAGTGTGAGTTCTTGATGCATAAATAATTTTTGGCATTGACCAGCCAAAGGATGGATTAACATTGGCAGCACCTTCTTGATTTCCACCAGCGGAATCCAATTGGTTTTTCAATCTTTTAAAAAAATCACCGCCAAATTCCGGTGTTTCAAGTGCACCCACGAGTGCTTGCGCCTGGACTTGAGCCTTTTTTGCGGTTAACCAGCTCAGCGTTGAGCAGAGCAGACACAAAGTCTTTCCCGTGCCTTGAAAAAATAAAAAAAAAAAAAACATTAATAATCTACAAAAGCGTTTGTTTAGATTGGCTTACCGGTCGGTGATTCCAGCACACCGTGTTGTTTATTTTGCAAACATTCCACGACCTTTTCCATATATTTTGTCTGCACATCGTAGGGCTGGAATGGAAAATCAATTTCGACACCTTTGACATTTATATTAGGCATAATTTAAACAAATAAATAGCACTTTTTTAATTGAAAATTAATTGAAAATCAAACTAAAGTGTTCCTACAAAAACAAACTTAACCAAACAAATTTGGATATGCGTCAAAACATAGCGCGCATCATCAGCTGACAAAGAAGAATCTTTTCCGTCAATAAACCGTTGATTTCCGATAAATTTCATCAAGGGTATCACACAAGGATTATCGCTATCTCGCCAAAATTATCAACATAAATGTAAATTTGGAGCGAGATCAACGCATATTTTGATAATAAAAGTGGCAAGTAAAATTCAATTTGACTCACTACTGAAACACCCACGTTTCTCGCTGCAAAAACCCACAAACAAGTGACTCATAAAAAATTTTTTGTAAATATATTAAAAGAAAAAAATGCGTTTAATAATTTGCAATAATGTGGAGGATGTTGCCGAGTGGTCTGCCAAGTATGTCATGAAAAAAATCAACGACTTTCAGCCAAATGAGAGCAAATATTTCGTTTTGGGCCTCCCTACAGGTAAAATATTACTCAATAAAATACATCAACATCAACTAATACCACCATTATTACAGGTGGAACACCTTTGGGCATGTATAAAAAATTAATAGAGTACCATAATGCCGGAAAATTGTCCTTTAAATACGTTAAAACGTTCAATATGGACGAGTACGTGGATCTACCACGAGATCATCCCGAGTCCTATCATCATTACATGTATCAAAATTTTTTCAAGCACATAGACATTCATCCAGATAATGTTCATATCCTTGATGGCAATGCGGAGGACCTTGTCAAAGAGTGCGATGAGTTTGAAGAGAAAATTAAAGAGGCTGGAGGAATTGAGCTATTTGTCGGCGGTAATTGTTTTTTTTTTCCAATTATTTTTACGTTAGAAAAATAATGTTATTTTTTTTACCTTACCAGGCATTGGACCTGATGGACACATTGCGTTCAATGAGCCGGGATCATCCTTGACGTCTCGAACTCGGGTGAAAACACTGGCTCACGATACCCTCGAGGCAAATGCCCGATTTTTCGGCAATGACATTGAAAAAGTACCCAAGCAGGCATTAACCGTGGGCGTAGGCACTGTCATGGATGCCAAGGAAGTGATGATCCTAATAACTGGCTCGCACAAAGCCTTTGCCCTCTACAAAGCCGTTGAGGAGGGTGTCAATCACATGTGGACTGTCTCTGCATTCCAGCAGCATCCCAAGACTCTGTTTATCTGCGATGAGGATGCAACACTCGAGCTGAAAGTCAAAACAGTTAAATACTTTCAGGGATTGAGTGAAGTTCATAGAAAATTGATTGAACAAGATCACGTTATTGCACGACGTACTTTAACAAAGTGGTGAGCGAAAAAAAAAGGAAAATATTTTTTTTCTCACCAACATTAATTATATTTATACGTGTTGCAGATTAAATAAAATGTCAACTCAACCCAGAGAAGCAAAATATTGCAACTGCCGAAAAAATGATATTTTTGTTCAATTTTGCTACATAAAATGTAACCTGAATAAAATTTTCATACTATTAAATTTATTAGATATTTAATTTTATAAACTATCAATTAATTAATGAAAAAAAAAAATGTAAAAACCATTTTTTACCAAGTTTTCTCTCATGGGTGGAAATTTCCAGAGCACCGGTGTCGGAACAGGCATAGTACAAAGATCCTCACACTACTCACAGTGAAAAAGGTTGATACCGTTGTTGTTGTCAGGCAGTGGCTCTCCACCTGTGGGCAGAAAAATTTCAATTTTAAAACTACAACCAACGTGCAGACTGTATCCCACGCTCGGTTAATTGCAACTTTAATCAAATTTGATGCAATTAGCAATGGAAACCACGTGCCGGTGGTGGGATCTTCCATCAGGGAAGGGAAGGAGAGTGGATGTGGATAGGTTAGGATATTGATAAAGATAAAGATTAAAAAAATACATACAAAAATACAAATAATGGGATTATAATCCATGAATATCGTTAAACTTACCTCTCAATCACTATTCAATTTAATCCGTTTTATTTTTTTCACTTTCACTATTCACGCGAATTCTGGAATGCCGTCAGAGTTTAAATAAAAAATTTTCAAACTCTGGAAACATCTCAAAGTTGAAATATAAATTTTTACAGGCTATATATAGCTCATGAAAAATCAAATAATATTATATGACTTTGAGGAATTAATATATAAAAAACTTATAAATTATTATTCGGGCCGTGTGTATGTGTGTGTGTCTGTGTATAAGAAGGGTTGGCGGCCGCCGGATTAAAATTACGCATTTAATCGCAAATTATTTAAACTATTTAAACTCTGGACAATCGTCAAACAGAAAAGAAAATACTACGAATCATTACCGGTCACACGGTAAGTGGGTACGTATACAGTACAAGTCATAAATAAAAAGTCACATAATAATACAAGTTATTAACATATGAATTTTTTTATATTCCACAGAGAATCATTGATATTCAACCATCAATATTATTAGGCTCTAAAAATTTTTTTGAGAGCCTAAAGAAATTCCTCAACCTGAGAACAAAAAAAAACAATAAAATCATTATTCAATCTCATAAACATAAAAAATAAGCATCAATAATGTAAATTTATACAACTTACTAATGTCATCTGATAATCTGATGTGTAAACAAAATAACAAATCCATCAATAAATTTATCGTGCAAAAATTCGATCCATCATTAATTCGTATATATATAACCGACTCCTCAACGTGTAAACAAAAATTTAGACATATATTTAGAACTGGTAAAAAGTCTTCTTCTGCAAACAGAAAGCAGAACGATTAAATGCACCCCATATAAATATAAAAATCAATTCCTGTAATGAAAAATTAAATTTTAATGTTAATTCAATCTGTGAACAAAAAGCAAAACAATTAATGCATCTCATAAAAAAATCAATTCCTGAAAGAAAAATTAAATTATAATCTTAATCTAAGCCTTCAATCTGTGAACAAAAAGCAGAACAATTAGTGTACCTCAAAAACAAATCAATTCATATAATAAATATTAATTTACAACAACAAAATTTTCAACCTGTAAACAGAAAAAGTAACAGTAAATAAGTAATAACATGTATACATCATTATTAATAAAATAAAATATTCAATCTAAATAATATAAATTATTTAGTTCAACATATATATAAATACATTCAATTTTTTATCAACAAAATTCCGTATAATGGAAAATTATACGGAAATATACAAAATTGAATTAATATATATTAATTATTTATATTTTTATATAATAAAATTAACATATATTATCATCAAGTTTGTGATAAATCACTCATGAAATTAACAATAACTACACAACTCGACAATTAATTGACTATTGCTCCTTAAATAATCAACAAAATCACAGTTGCATAGCAATTAAATTTTATGTAGTGATTTATAATTTATTTAGTCAGTTTTTATGGGTGGGATATTTGCTTAGGGGTTGTTTTTGTTTTAAAGAATTTTACGGTTAATTGAACAATGATACAATTTCGTGCCGTTGAATCATTACACTGACAAATAATGATATCAAGTCACAAAATTAAGCGCATCATTGTCAATTTTATTCGCGGTGTTTAAAGGTGCTGATCGGTCTCAATCCGAGACCGAATGCAGCTAAATTCATGCAAAATCAATCTACAATATACAAAAAAAAAATAATAAATATGCATTGGCGAAATTCATCATGCACAGACTCACAACTTGACTCGACTGTTACTTACAAAACTACGCGTTCGCGTTGTCGCCTATCCTAACACCTGTGTCTAATAAGGACGGAAACGAAATAACAAACAAAAACACACTCGCACTCATACAGACTCTACGTTACTTACAAACGACGCGACGCATCGCGATACACACCGGTGTGCATATGCTGGTCTAGAACGGAAAACGCCAGTGCAAAACAAAATTTCGAAGCACACGATACATATTTCCCCCCAACGATGATGGTCACCTCCCCCCGTGTCGAGAGAGTGACATAAACAACAAGTCTCGCCATATTTCGCACGCAGAAAAATAAAGACGAGACTTGAGAGTAAAATACTGGCACGTTAGGCGAATATTTTACCCGCTGAAAAGCCTAAAAAAATTAGGGGATTTAGCTAAATATATAAATTAAATCTTTCATTGCAATTAAATAATTATAGTATAGGCAGAAATAATTATAGCATCCAATTAAATCTTTAATTTTTGACTCTACATTCCAAAAAGCTACTTCAATATTTATGCGTGCTTGGTCTAATTATCAATGGAAGCATACAATTAAATTCTGCGGGAGCAAAAAAAAAATTACTAAAATTTTATTCAAGCATTTTTGAGCAGTAAAAAATCGATTAATAATTATATATAAATCATCAAAATGATGAAAAAATTTTAGTACATGAAAATAGACGATTATAGTAGAGTAAAAAAGGGGCAAGCTCGAAACAAATGAATATCGACACACAACACACTCACTGCTTCGCGCCAAACGGTTTTTTTCAACGGTTTTGAACACGAAGCAGTGTTCGCCAATGCACAAGAGCCTACACGAAAAGTAACATCACAAAAATGGCCTCGCGATTCCCAGTATTCGTAGCATATTAAGGAGCAAATAATATCCATAAATACCAGAAATAGACATGGCAATAATTGACAGAAATTACTTTTCATGTAGGAATAAATGGAGTGGACTCACCGCGATCCCGCGTTGGACGTTATCGTGCGCTGCGTCTACGTTGGCCTTGAATCATCTCGAGTTCAATCAGTCGTTTTAGGCACTAATCACTGAATTTTACTGCACTAAACCACACTCCACTGACTCTACTGTACTCAAACTGCATTTATGCACGAAAAATCGTAGACAAAGTCGCATTTTATCTCTTTTACGTTGCTCACATTCACTACAGGCGGCCATACTTTTTTCACGGCAGTCTGACATTTTCTCCTAGTCATTTTAGACACTAATCACTGGATTTCACTTCACTAAACCACACTCAACTGACTCTACTCTGTTTGAACTGCATTTATGCAAGAAAAATCGCGGTTTGAATAGCATTTTATCGCATTTACGTTGCTTCTATATTCACGAGAAACGACCAAAGATCCGTCTTCCCCTTCGACGATCTGGAACGTGTCTGAACCTGTCCGATGACGCAGTCCTTTGCCGCCGCCGACTCGACGCTTATGCGCAGAACGATATCAAAGCAAACAAGCTGCGCATCCGCCATGTTGCGCGGGACAATTTGAAATTGCTCGACTCCCAAACTGAAGAACCACTGCCGATTAATTTAATTAATTCCCCCCTCCTGCTCACTTTATCACAATAGGAACCATCTCAACGCCATAAGCGTGCACAACGCCATCAATTCAATTTACAACACATGAATCAATCGTAAATTACACTCTAAAACTACAAATTTATCCGTTTTTCTAGCATCTACAACAAATATATTTCAAGAAATCGGCAAAATAGTTATTTTATTTATGACAATCGATGTGGATTGTTTAAAGTATTTATTGAAACCAATTAATTAAAGAATAACGAATATATAATGGAATATTGTTATTTAATTACGGCGTTGTGTAACGGTTTAGATTTTTTTTTTGTAGAACATATAAATATAATTCATTTTTATGCATATCCTCACGTTACTATTTTTTTTTTTTTCAATTTAATATTATATTAATTTATCATATGCAGCACAGAGAAATTATAAACCGTAAAATATACTACATCCTCAGTTTTTCATCGTCAAATCCTTCAGACAATTATATTTATTACGTGTTTCACTAATATCATGGAAATTAATTTTTTTTTAACTGTATTATAAATTGAGGTTTTTTTATATAACTATATAAATGCATTCTCTCATCATTTATTATTGCCATCACTCACTTTTCACATGCTACATGTACGCAATCGTAACAAATGACTTTCATATCACTACGATAATTAAATTTTTAAACGTTAAAAGATCTTGTCAAACTATATATTTATATTAATCTTTTTTTTCATGATGATTATGATTTATGAATACTAATTGCCATTTTTATCTTCTCTATTGTCACTCAAAATCATATTCGTTATGGCAGTCTTAACTCCCATTGTATTTAAACTTAAAAAATGGGTGAATTATCAAGTATACTCTACTATATTTTATCAATAACTCGTATTAATTTTGGAATTTATAGTTTTCTATGTAGTTAAACTATATCGCCAACTTTGCAGCAATACAAATGTAGTTTACAAACTTTCTAATAATTCATATTCACACAAAATTAGATATTAATATAATTCTATGGTGAAAATAATCATAGGGAAAACTCTGTGCGCATGTAAATATATATTGTCAATGCAGTCAAGTAACTGAAAAATATTTTAAACGGTGAATAATAAAAGGAAAATATTTCTATGTGCAATACAAAAAATTCAGTGGACAAACGAAAGAAAAAAAAAATCGTGTTCTACACAACATGCACATCTCCATCCATCACTTAATTATTTAAATTTACTAGATTTTTTTGTTTTCTGTAACAAGTAACATCGCCCGACAACGATTTGTCCGTCAAGATAATTAATTTTAATCTCTATCCTATGCATACATAAAAGGGTATATATTAAACCTCGAGATGGAAAAAATTGAAAAAAAAAAAAAAAAATTAACATCGGTGAATTAGATAAAAATGTCAAATTAATTAATTAAAAGTGTCATTAAACATCATGTTAAAAATAATAATCTTATCGCGTCATGTATATGAGGGATTTAATCTATTAAAAAGAAACATATTTAATTAATTTCGTGTCCATTGACGTTTAAATGCCCATCACAGAAATGTTGCAAGTTGCAACTCAGTGGACGTGTGAATAATTTACATTTAATTACTGCGAAAATTATTTCGCAATAAAATATTCACAGGAATATTAATTATTTAAAGCAAGAATTGTTACAAGACAAATTTTTTTGTTTTTTGTTTTTTACTGGATCCGAACCAGAAAGCCAATCTGTCATACAATGAATCTCAGTCTCCTAATCTTTGATTTGTAGGCATAATATTTCGTTAACCGACTATTAGACTATTATTGGGCGCAGCCCAATGCCTGAGCCTCGCGAAAAAGGCATCATTTTTGTTTTTCAATCTAGTTTTTTTTGTCTGTTTTTTCGGTATTTTCAGTGGTTTTCAACTATAAAAAAAATTAATCCATTCAAACGTTCAAACGATGATTCGCGAGTGTTTAGACAGCACAATTAAAACGTATGACTCCTGCGACACTTTAAGATGTTGCTACACTCGCTGCCATCGCGTGTCGCTAAATGTTACAAGGACGTGTCCGAGGGCGGTGTGCTCTCACGATGACTGACGTGACTTAAAGAGTGCGTCAGAGCGTCAGGGGTCAGCCACTCTTTGGGTAGGCAACGTTGAAGAAAGGGAACGCAGGAGCTAAAATAGGCCAAGCGATTGACCCAACCTGGAATTTCTTGGCCACACAGAATCTGTAATAAATCATCAATATTAAATTTTTCCCTACATTAACATCCTCTCTCTAATTTGTGATTTTACTTGTGTCATTTGGCTGCTAAAGTGGTTACAATTTTTATTCATCAAGTGGTAACGATCTCCTCGGAAATCTTTGCCCAATTCCGCAACAATTCTGGCTACATCTTCCTCTGTAAAATCGGTATAACCAATGTGCACAGATTGTCTATAAACAATAAATATTCAATTATAACTTTTTTGTAATTATATTTTAGATTTTTAGTAATTTCAGACATACCGAAATCTAAATTGTTCTCCGAGTTCGTCGGCATCGCGAGGAGGGATTTCAAAAATCCCGGAAATTGGAAGAGAGTGACCACCGTAGGCATATTCTGAATAAAATAAATTCATTAAATAGTAAATACATCATATAAAATTGAGGAAAAGGAGAAAAATTGCAACATACCAACGCCATATATCTCAACACCAGAATGGAAGACTCCCAAGCCAATGGGTGTTGTGTATTCATTTATCCAGTACTGAAATCACAGGGTAAAGTCAACATCACAGAGGATTTAGTTGGATGAATTTTAAATAAATAAATTCTTACCATATCATAAACATTAAGAATGATTGGTTCTCGAGCCATTTTTGGGAGCAATTCTTCGCTGTCTTGAGGATAGCCCAAGCAACTGGGAAATGGAAGATTACAGCCGAGACCTGATGAAAACATCACAGAGATACTTGTACCTGTAGGGACCAGGCAGCACACTAGCTACAATCCAGAGCACCTAATAAGCAAATACATAATTTCTAGTTACTCTACCAAGTCTATAAACGAAAAATCATAGTTTGCTACTCGTCTTATAAAACAATCTTTTACAATGACGTTTATCATGTAAAAAACATTCATAAACAAAGAACATGGACACTACATAGAAATTTGGACTTGAAAAAAAAAAAAAAAAAACACCAGGCTTTACGATATTATGACGCTATAGTCAATTCAGATGCACGACAAATGAAAGAAAATGATTCATACTCGTCTTTTTTTTTTCTTTGACACATTACAACGATTCTCATGACGACAAGTTGGTTGAAAAAAAAAAAAATGTATTGAAATGCAAAAATGCTTACCCCACACACTTATATTCCTAAAATATGCGTCTCAACATTTAATTTTGTCCCAAAATGACAATGAGCTGAACACACACTGAGAAATTCACTTTCAATGGTTCGTACTTGAGTTGGGATAAATTAACATCATCAACTCCATGTACACAAACTGTCACAAATACTCAATGCAATAAATTAACCTATAAACATAAATAGATCCGTTTGTGGTGTGGCGGAGGAAGCTTCTGTGTGTGTCTCCAGTTGCTGGCGCAACGCGGCGTTTCGGTGTAGGTATAAAATATATCCAACGCGGTTTTTTTTTTTTCAATTTGAGGCCGAGGTTTATATGTACTCAACAACAAATCATTGACAATAGCGATAAATCCCTGGAATAATTGTTCCAGTCGCCATTTTGATTAAACCCCCATGCTCACATAACAATATTTTTATTAATTTTTTTTTACAGCACTCTCTCTCTCTCTGTCTTGTATAAAAGATATGAGCAATTAAAAAGTTGCCTTTGAGGTTTGGCTGGTAATTTTCAAATTTGATTAAATTAGACATGTAATATCTGATTTCTTATCATTTTTGCAAAATAAAAAAGACAATATCCGCGACGACATCAGACTATAGCATGAAAATCCAGCTTTACATCACCCACTTGAATCAGCTGTGTACACACTGTCACGACGCTATGACACGAAAGCCCTCTCACTCATATGGCTCTTTGAACTTGTGTAGTGTTTAGTGACCTCGGCGCATGAAATGGCGATAGGTATAATTTATTGCACTTGATATTCGGCAGTATGCAATGGAGAAATAAAAGTCAACTGGCAGTCATCAAAGTCTCAGAGTGAATCGTGAAAAATGTTGTGTCGAAAATAGTAGACACAATTACATACCTGGCTATCAGTTTAAGTCATCATTAACGTGCAGTGAAAGAATGTTGACGACAGCAACGACATTTTTTTCAATAACTGATAAGATTCTGTGCACTTTCATCAATCTACGTCGTCAATACCTGTCACGCCGCAATGCAGTCCGAGTTTTACATCAGGCTACATCGTAAGCTGTAGGAACATGAATATTGATAGTGAACTACACAGAGTTTCTTTGAGAGGATTCTTCAATTGTTGTTGGAATATCAAGTGATTAAACATGTCGGGAGGTGAGCGAAAGAAACGCGGTGGTGATAAGGGGCAGGGATGGGAAGAGGCCGGAGCAGAATTTTACCAGGAACGGTATCCTGGAGTAATCGATGCAGATTTTCAACAGGCTCTCCAACGAGATCCTTCAAATATTGCCACTCTACTGCCTAGTATACAGTGTCGAGTTGGTAAGTTTCAATAAAAATCAAAATTTTGTTCAGTATTTGTAGAGAAAAAAAAAATTCAGGAAGGAAAATAATTTTTTACATTGTTTGATAATTAAAAAAATATTCATTCTAGCAACTTCTAAACGCATGAGAAATGAACCTAAAGCAACTCTACGACGACGAACAAGCACACGCTCACGTGGCACTACCACGGCTAGGAGAATGTCAACCCACGTTCCCGCCGACACGACAATGTCAATGCTTCCGGACCTATCGGAAAATTTGTCAAATGAGGAACGCACTTGGGAGGAAATTATGCAGATTAAAGCAATGCCCGTGTGTATGGCACAAAAAATACAGCTGAAAAGACAACTGCAGGTACTTAAACTCCTCTCAACAACTAATTCAAATACGATATTTAATCAATTGTTTGTTTTTTTAGAGTGCTACAAAATTGCGACTCCAGGGCTTTGAACAGCTGAAATGGCAACGCAGAAAGGCGTGGCAAGAATTTCGTGAACGAATGAAGGAGGCATACTCAAAAATCGAACTGTGGAGTTCAAGTTTCAAGGAAATTGGTGGGAATTTTGGAATGTCAGTTGTTGCCTACTTTTATTTCATCAAGTGGCTAATGTTTCTAAACATTCTACTCTTCATTATCACATTCATGTTTGTGATTTTACCGACAATAGTTTTCAAAGAAGATTTGGAAGTGTGCAATCCTCTGAATCGCAGTGACATCGCTTGTTGCTCTGAGCAATACCGCAACGAAACTGGCAACGCGAATTTTCTAACTAATTTCATGAAGGGCGCTCTTTACGAACACACTTTACTATTTTATGGACAATATTCTTACCGTAAATTTGGCGAGAATGGCCAAGGCCTATATTACAATTTACCTCTTGCCTATCTCTGCACAACTTTTTCCATTTTTGCCGTGAGTTTATTCGCCATTGTGAGATCAGCAGCAAAAGGCTTTAAAGAACGCGTTGTCGAGGGTGAGGGTCAATTTTATCAGTATTGCAATTTAATTTTCGGTGGTTGGGATTTTTGTATTCACAATGAAAAGTCGGCGGTGATAAAGCACAAAGCTTTGCACAATGAAATTAAAGTCTTACTAGAGACTGAAAAACTCCAGGAAGAGAGACAAAATCGTACAAGACAGGAAAAAATTAAATTATTTCTTATTCGTGTTTTTGTTAATATTTTCGTGATACTTGTACTAATGTCATGTGGCTATTTTATATACTATATTATTGACCTTTCATTTGATAAAGTTGCTGAATATCAGATAAAAATTAACTATTTAAAATCCGCCGATGAGACAATTAAAACGCGAATTATTCAAATTGCATTCGAATTTTTGCCCTACGTTTGTATTGTTTTTCTCAATATTGTTGTGCCATTTTTATTTCAATATCTCGTGACACTAGAGCATTACAGTCCACTACACGTAGTTCGATTATCAATATTTCGAACGATATTTCTCCGACTTGCGTCTCTCGGTGTTTTACTGGCTAATCTCAATGTCAAAGTTACAGACGACGACGCTACTTTGTGCGGTGTCAAAGACAATCAACGACTGTGTTGGGAATCATTTGTTGGCAATCAATTTTTCAAATTATACTTGACTGATTTTTTTAGCCATGTACTTGTAACATTTGTCATAAATTTTCCGAGATCTTTTCTTGATCGACACACCACGCACAAAATATTTCATCTCATTGGTGAACAAGAATTTATTTTGGCTGAAAATGTCTTGGACATTGTTTATTCACAGGCAATTTGTTGGCTAGGTAGTTTTTTCGTGCCAATGATGCCCTTAATAGCGATAATCGGTTATTTCCTCATGTTTTACATAAAAAAATTTAGCTGCCTAGTAAATAGCACACCGTCGAGTCACGTCTATCGCGCCAGTCGATCCAATTCACTGTTTATGTTTGTTCTATTGATCTCATTTATATTGGTAGTCATTCCAGTGGGTTATGCCATTGTCGTAATAAAACCCTCCAAGTCTTGCGGACCATTTCGCGATTTAGATACCATTTGGACTCTTGTTATAAATACATTTAAAATGTTGCCCCATTGGATTCAAAGTTTTTTCGAGTTTTTAGGCACCGCGGGCTTTGGCGTTCCAGCATTTATTTTTCTCGCGCTGCTCTTGTACTACTACAATGCCGTGTCAATTGCCAATCGACATATGGTAGTTGTTCTGAAGAATCAGCTCATTCTCGAGGGTCATGACAAGCAATTTTTACTTAATCGTTTGAGTGCTTTTATTAAACAGCAGCAGGAACAGTCAAAGTATCAGGACCAATCAATCGAGTTGGGAAATTTCTCGTAAATCATTTTGGCCTATTAGTTTAGCTTGAAACATCCTGTGATCCTAATAGAATGCGGAGGACGCACAAAATCATTCTATACATTCAAGTGATAGCCAAAAACGTATTTTCACAAGAGGTTAAAGAGTGATTCTATTATTTTTTAATGCAAGTATAAATATTTTCTGCACTTGACTGCCGGTAGAATTTTTTCCATCTGTATTTAGAATCTAGTCGAGTTTAAACCGTGATGTTGTTGACTATAAAGACTAATTTTTATTATTAATAACTTAGTAATCAAGTGTGTTGTTTGTATTTGTACTTATTATTATCAACGAATAATGAATTTAAATTATTCGAGTTGATATATATGTATGTAACTTAATTATCATAAATTTTTAAAAGTAGTCCGATAATTTTATCGTAATATGGGAGTACTTTTATATGAATTTTATAAATCTATAGAAATGTGAAATTAACTGAGGATAAGAAAAAAACATCCAGCAAGTCTGAAAAAAATATACTTTACCAAATAGCGCCAAAGTTGTCATGTCACTTTTATCCGAGAAAAATTGGCTGAAATACTAATCGAATCACATTCTTAATACTGTATAAAATAATAATGGTCATAATAATTTTATGAAACTTGATAATTTGTTTCAATTCGTAGGTTTTAGTTCAATATACAAGTATAGTCGATGGATATGTGTAACTGTTGCCATCCCATAATCCCTCAAATTCATCAGGAATGAAACAAAACAAAAAATCTTGCCATAAAAAATCATGCTGTATTTATAGTGAATCAGTGTAGTTTATAAATGTCAGTACTGAATAAATAAAAACACTGAAATTACTTCTTTACCTCAAATTCTTTCCGATTCATATTTATATAAAAATATTATACTTTTGAGCAAATTTATCGGTAAAAAATTATTTATTCATCTTGAGAATCCTCTATGGGTGAATGGAGCTAAAAAAAATGAACAAGTTGCTCGATTAAAAGTAACAAACTAATTTTTCTTAATTTTTACTTACGGCTTCAGCAATATCAATCCACTCTATCGCTCCGACAAACGGATCATTTTCTGATGGCAGTTTGTCGTAATTCCAATAAACAAATTCAGAAAATGTTCCTGTGGATTTTAAGTTGCGAACGGCATCTGGTTCTTCAGGCTTTGACTCCTCATAGAATGTTATTCCCTTGTAATCTTTGGGAACTCGAATTCTCTTTCCGTGCAGGGGATAGCCACGAAATGAGGCATCGAAATCTATAGCAAAAATATATTAATAAATCGAAATTTTACTTTTTGTCGTTGTTTTTTTAACCTAAAAAACTCACGTGTATCGTCGATAGCTCGGATAAATGGGGTAAAGTACTTTGAAACATTGGCCGACTCATCGCCACAAATTTTACACGGGATTGAGTGCAAAATTTGCTCATTTTTTCCATCAAGATGGTCTTTTTTTACATGTAAATGAGTCGTCATTTTTTCCGTGACGACTACAACACAACACACAACTGACAACAATAACACCTGCAATTCCCGCGCGTTTTGTCTGATGATCACTCATCGTTGGTAGTAGGATCTCCTTTATACCTTTCGTCTTGTTGGCAGCTTAGAGATTGTTGTAATACTTAGAAATAACGAAAAGGCACAGCAATGAACACGTAGAAAATCAGCTGTAATCAATCTGTAACCACGATAATTAATTCAGTCATGCATGTATAAGGTATTTATTTGAAAATAACTAGCGTTTAGAGATTATTAACCTCCATGAAAATTATGGCTTTATTTACTCTACTGGTCGTTCGATTTTTCAACAATTCAATTATTCTTTCCCTTAGAAATTGTTCAAACTCACCTGCCTTGGTGAGAGATATTCAGTTAATTTTGACAGACAATATCAAGTCCGTTAAGATGATTGCCCGCCATTTTTAGAGACTTCGATCAATATATTCATATATAGATATAGTGCAGGCTGCACACACTCTTGGCGCCATTTTCGATGCCGAGCCTGCGCAAAACAAAAAATATTTTTGCACGCGCCAATGTTCTTTTGTCATTTTAGTTTTTATTTTTTATTAATTTTTGTATAGTAAAAAACCGTTTAACTGAGAAGAAGAATACTTATTCTAGAAAAAAATTATAAAATAAAATTGTGTGCTTTCAGGATGTCTTAGGCAGGGGGGGGGAGACACCTTCAAAGCTTGCAGCACCAGCATCAGCATCCACTGGAATGCGTCTGCGCTTCTCTCTGGACAGATTTGTCTTGGTCTATAACCTATAACAGAGGGGCGGAGTCGCCCGCGAGCCCGGTAATATCTCCACACGGGCGCGAGGCCAGTATTTATTTGGATGCTGTCCAAAATAACGCTGACAGCGAGAGCAAGAGGAAAACCCAGAGGAGTTCGAAAAGTCCAGGGAAAAAAAGCCTAAACGTTGGCTAAAAACACGAAAATCATTGAACTTATACTCTGAGCCAATTTACGTAGATAATATTGCGTGTGTATCAAGTCGTGGAATATCTTCAAAATTATATACGCAGTATGACATACACGCGAGAGAGCGCTCATCTGGCCAGTGTGGAGCATCGATCGGATTTCGAAAGAATTTGGTGAAGGAATCGTGTGTCCCTTTTGTCCTGGCGAGTGAAACAATCGACAATCGCATGTGATTATACACACACGATTATTTACCAGATTGTGACGATAATTTTGACGGCCATAGAGTCTCATCAGGAGTAAAATCTGAAAAATACAAAAGGTAAGCAGACCGCATGAGATTTATACATGAGTAATCAAATTCTGATGCGGAATAAAAGGGTGAAATAATACCTATTGTGTGATTTTTTTGTACACACACAAGATTATATTCAGCATCACATAATCATTGATTTTGAGGCTGCTGTATATATACATATTTTTTACGCTTGCATGTAATAGAATTTTTTCTTACCAATTCAAGATAAATCACAGTGTGCTACGTGACAAAGACTTGTCCTATCGTCTAATTACTCGATAATGCTATGATGGCACGCACAGGGGTTAAATATATTGGATCAAGTGTGTGTGTGTGTTCAAAACATCCCCATAAATCTCACGGTCATTCATCAAACGACGTCTGCAAGTATTTCCGATCCGGCGGAAGAGGCAAAATCCAATAATTTCCTGTAATATACCACCTCAAGATTGCGTTAAATTTGCCGATGGAGAAATTCTCATTTGGCAGTAGTGGCTGGCATCTAATAATTCATGATGCTATGCCATCAGAGGAGGAAATGATGAATTATCGGAGAAATAGTTAAAGCATTTCCGCAAGAGAAAACTCTGTTTTTCGCCTTCATTCGGGGGATAAAACTGTGTGTCTGTGTCGTGCATGATGTAATGTAATTTTAACCACCATTATGAGATATTATACGGTAAAATATATTTTTTTTTCCGTCTTTGAAATGCTAAAAATACAATACTCAAGTCTATTTAAAAATTATGCATGGCCACATATGTCTATTTATAGTGCTTGTTCACATGTGTGTGCATGCAGAATATTTCAAAGATGTTGTGTAGATTTCTGATTTAATTTACGTTTCACTGACTCGCGCCTGTCGTCCGTAACTTGATATATTATAGTCACGTCATATATTTATTTTTAAAAAATCTATCCAATAGTTATACAAAGAACAGAGAAGATTTAAAACAATTATTGAACTGTCTTTCTTGATGTGACACTCGTCGGTGGCTTGACGTTGCGACTGCCGAGGGGGAGGATTAGGCCGGATATTACGACCATTACCACACACACACACACACACACACACATTTCATGTGACAATCGTGCAGGCTGACACCGCAAACCGCACAAATTCATACAGCCGGAAATACAAAATACAATCACGTCATATCCCGCGAATAATTTCCTTTATCTACTAAATTAATACCGCCAGACATATTGCGCCGCGTATACGTCTCTGTAAAATGCCAAAGGAGCGCACAATATTTTTTTTTTTCTAATATTGCGATATAACAACGGTATATATAAGCGAGATAGTAAACAAATGTTATTAGAGTTAAACTAAAGAAAATTTAATTTCCTACAAAAAATGTATAGAACGGATTTTTCCCATATTCTGATATATATTAAAAATGTATAATGAGCAAAAGGTCAGCAAAGTAATTTAAATTCCAAGAAAATTATCACTGAGTATATATTACACAATGCAGTTTTCACCTTGACGATTAAAATATAATCCGTTCCTACAATAACAACGTCTGAATTTCCGCACAGAGTGAAGGGTTGAAACAAGGGGTGTACTGAAAACAGCGAGTATAATTATACTCTGTGAAATATCTCAATTGTAGGCTATAAGCTGTCTATATCGATTAATCAATTAAGTGTTAAAAGCAAATATATTCATGTGTTTAATTTACCCACAGAAATCTGGACACGAGGCAACTGGATTGCACGAGCCTGATGAGTGTGGCCAAACAGGGCAGGAAAATAAACAGCTTGTGGGAGAGTGAAAGCTTGAATAGGTCCTTTGAACTCTGGATTTGATCAACGCCCACTCAATGCCCCGGGGAATGCGTGCAAGAGTGCGAATAAATCAACTTGGGATGTCTTGAAACTCAATTTCCTGCATCACACAATTATACACAGAGTTATGATCAACGAGGACCCTATTATCGTGGCTCATCCCGTCGTATGTCACTCAGCGAGCCTCAAACGACACCAAAGGAGGCATCATTTCCTCGTGAAAGTCAGCTTTGTCCTGTGCTGCGTTGTTGGTGTGCACTGCGAGTCACGTCGTGGCATCAAGGAACTGCACGCTGCACTGGCAGAGGACCGAGTTCCTCCTCCGTTCTCCGGCGACTGTGACTTTGAATTCCCATGCAACTACTGGAACTTTACTCAAGATTTTAGGCTGACGAGTCGCAGCCGCGATGAGGACTACAAAGACGGGCGTTTCCTGCTACTCGAGGGCCCAGGAGTTGGCCAGATGTGGTCGATTGTCCTGCCGCCAACTGGATCGCAGTGCTTCCTCAAGCTCTCTATGCGACAGGTCTTTATGAGGGATGGCTTTATCCGATTGATTATTGTCACCAACAGCATGAGCTCGGTGGCCTCCGAGAGATCTGGAAACAATGATGCTAAGTAAGTCGAAATTGCATTATTTACTATTATACACTAAAAGCCTGCGGAAAAAGTGATTTTTCTTATCACTTTCGCTTTCAAACACGTTTTAATTTAGCACATAGTTGGATATCTTAGTAATAGAAAATATTTACTCCCTGGGTGCCTTATTGACATCAGACGTCTGCTTCCTTCAAAAGCCCAGGAAGAACTGGCAACGTGTTCGATAGTATTGATTTTCTGCTACCTGCTATCTTATCAGAGTACACGTCAGAGATATGAAAAAGCAATTCAAAATTATCGCTAGAGCTCAACGAACTTTCCCACGCCAACTCTGTCAGTTGTTCTTGGGTTTAAAAAATTTTTTTTCCACTACAACTTTGGTGAAAAGCATACATCTTTAAACGAAAAAAAAAAAAAAAAACAAACAAACAAACAAACAAACAAAACAAACGGAATTACGTTAGAACACGCGAGATACAAGCTTTTTATCGTAAACGACCTTGAATATCGCCCTTTTGCCCATAAAAAAAAATTTATTTCGATAGAAAAGATCCAACTGCCCGATTTCGCGGTGGGTTTTTGGTTACAGCGCGTAAGCCTGATGGCTTCAAATGATTGATTTCAGATGGAACCTGACGGAGCTGAAACTTGGGGCCATAAGTCAACCGTATCGTGTCGGTCTGGAGATAGTCGTACCCCACGCCAACTCCAGTGTATCCATCGATAACATCCGCCTGGACGACTGCTTCCCAGGTACCGATAAACTTTATCTCCTGATCGATGATAGAAACGGGCTCAGCATATTGTAAATAATTCTCCCACAGAATCTCGACCCTATAACGTCCACCACAAATGCACGCCCGAGATGTTTCACTGCAACAATGGATCCTGCCTCAACAAGACCCGGATTTGCGACCTAACTCCCGATTGTGCCGAGGGTGAGGATGAAATCCTCGAGTGCGGTACGTAAATCTCAGCGTAAATAACCCGTCTAACATATTTTATATCATGATTTTCTATTTTAGATAAAATGCCAGAAGCCGCGCGATGTAATTTCGAGAAGGGTTGGTGCGGTTGGACAAATGCACCGAATAAAACCCTTCAGTGGATCTTGCATCAGGGCTCGACACCCTCCGAGCGCACTGGCCCGAGCTATGATCACACGTACCGCAATAAAACGGGTAATTTCCGGCTAATTAATCCCTTGATAGAACGACATATACACAAATCCCATTGATCGTATACAGGTAAATACGCTTTCGTGAATTCCTCGGGGAATAATGGGCTTGGCGAGAGTGCCACGCTCAATAGTCCGGTTTTTAATCCGACTCCGCCGTACAGCAGTGACAAAACCAGTCCGTACTACAAGTCCTGTCAAGTGCGATTCTTCTTCCATCAGTACGGAGAGTTTGCCGGCTCTCTCGGGCTCTACTTGATTCAAATGAAACCCCACCAAAATGAGTCGCAACGACTGTGGTGGAGCTACGGCAACCGAAAGGACATCTGGTACAACCAAGTTGTGGCCCTGCCCGACATACGATATCGGTATGAATTTTTTATCAATTTCATTTTCAAGTTTTTTTTTTTTTTTAAGTGATGGAAAAGTTATCCGACATCTTAAACATTAAATTAATAAGAAAGTGAATAGGAAATATAGCGTGCAAGAAAGAAAATTAACCGTTAATTTATGTTTCAGGTACTTTTTGCAATTTGAATCGAGCAGCGGGTACTCCTACAAGTCCGACATTGCCATCGATGACTTTTCACTTAGTCCCGAGTGCTTCGGAATTGGTGGGTGAAATGCGAAAATCAATTTTACCCGCATTATAAATAAATCCAATAATTAATGTTTCATATTTTGTGTTCAGGCGTGCCACCAGAGGTAGTCGGAGATTTTAATTATTACAATCCAATCATAGAATCCGAGCATTCGACCGAGCAGCACTTTGATTTCGTCAACGAGACAGGTACGCGATAATATTAATGCCCTTCTCACATCCGGCACAGAAATTTACATAATTTATATCCCCGCAGTTGTTAAAATAACCACGTGCGGCGCGAGCGGAAGACACGGGCCAACGGCCGAGCAGTGCGCGCAAGAGTACAACGGAACAGACTTTGAGCCAGAAGTCCTGTCGATTCCCTCCAATGCCTCGCACAGCGAGGACTCTCTGGAATACCGTACGCAGGGCTTCCAAAAGTGGACGGCGCCGAGTGGCGGGTACTATACGCTGATAGCAATGGGTGCACGCGGCGGCCGAGGCTCCGGCGGCATGGGTAGCACTCTGGGAGCCCTCGTACGCGGAGTTATCGAGCTCGAAAAGGGCGAGAGTCTGTACTTTCTCGTCGGCCAGCCGGGAATCGATGCGTGCACAAAGAATCTCGGGCGATTGAACAATCCCTGCAGCAAAGTCAGCCTCACGGGCAATGAATCGCCCATATCCGGCGTCACTTCATTCATACGCGAAGTAAAAAACATCGAGATGAGCAATGGTAGCGGCGGAGGAGGCGGTGCGACCTTCGTCTTTGCCACTCAGCCGAGCGGACAGTTTTCCGCACTGATTGTGGCAGCTGGTGGAGGTGGCCTGGGCTTTGGGCAGTTTATAGACGATGGAATTCAGCACGGTCACGGCCCCTATACGGAAAAACACCACGCGCCCGAGTCGGTGCTGCGCGACAAGGCCGGAGGTGGCGGGGGAGGTTGGAATTCCACGGTAATTCCTGACACAAGGCTTGTCGTGGGAAAAACGCTGGTAAAAGGAGGCGTTGGGGGTGTCGGTTGTCGTGCAAAAAATCAGACCTACGGAGATGGAGGTTTTGGAGGTGGCGGAGGTGGCTGCAGGACTGGTGGAGGTGGTGGAGGCTATGTTGGAGGCACAACTGGCACGACGACATCAAACAACGGTGAAGGAGGCTACTCTTACGCATCTGCTGAGCTCATGCACGTTTATTTTCGACCTGGAACTAACCACGGACCCGGAGAGGTGTTTATTGTACCGGCAATCAGTGGATGCGGCTGCGATTTCCGCTGTGTTGCTGTTGATCGACACCTCAGCAAGACCAAGTGCCTCTGTCCACCCGGCTGGCAACTCGGAAACGACTCTCGCTCGTGTGTTCCCGACGAACTTGATCAGTCGCACGAGACTATGAAGATAATTTTCATCAGCGTTTGTCTCGTGATGGTTTTTGCCTTCTCGAGTTTGTGTCTCGTGCTGTACAATCGCTATCAGAACCGCAAAGCTCTACGCCGACGACGACAGATGATGTTTGACAATGAGACGGAGCTGACACCGCTGCCGAGGGTGCCCAGCAACATGATAACCGAGTTCAATCCGAATTACGAGTTTGCTGGGAATTTGTACAGTATCAAAGATTTGCCGCAAATCCCGCGCGAGTCAATCACCTGCATCAAGCCACTGGGCCAAGGAGCTTTTGGAGAAGTTTTCCAGGGAGTTTATCGATGTCGTCGCAACGAGGAAGCTCAAATTGCCGTGAAAACTCTGCCAGCTGTGACAACACCTCAGGCTGCCGCGGATTTCATGATGGAAGCACTCATAATGAGCAAGTTTGATCATCCGAATATTGTGAAATTTATTGGAATTTCATTTGAGAAGAATCCGAGGTATATTGTTTTGGAACTGTTGGCTGGAGGTGATTTGAAGAATTTTTTGAGAGAAGAAAGACCAAAATCGGTAAGTTTCTGTCGACAACTACCTATAATGCGCACGGTATGCGTACGGTATGTGTCTTTTGATCAAATTATTGTTTTTCTTTAAGGACCGACCGACAAATTTGTGCATGCGAGACCTCGTAGTCTGCGCCCACGACGTTGCGAGTGGGTGTAAATATATGGAGGACGCACGCTTCATTCACCGCGATATTGCCGCGCGCAATTGTCTTCTAACTTGCAAGGGACCAGGCAGAGTAGTAAAAATTGCAGATTTCGGAATGGCTCGTGACATTTACCGCAGTGACTATTACCGAAAAGGTGGCAAGGCAATGTTGCCCATCAAGTGGATGCCTCCCGAGAGTTTCTTAGACGGCATATTCAGCACGAAAACCGACGTGTGGTAAGCCGACATTTCTCATTAATTAATTAAAACCGACAGACATCACGTGAATTATCCAGGGCATTTGGCGTGCTGCTGTGGGAGATCATGTCGTTCGGCTACATGCCGTACACCGGCTGTGCCAACCGGGAAGTCATGTCGATGGTAACGACTGGAGGACGTTTGGAGAAGCCTGCCGGATGTCCGGATCCAATCTACGGCATTATGGCTCGATGTTGGCACCCAAAACCCGAGGAAAGACCGAGTTTCGCGACAATTGTTGAGAGATTGGGCTACTGTCTGCAGGATCCTGACGTTATCAACCATCCAATGCCAAATTACGACGCTCTGCCGGACTGCGATCGGGAAATGACAATTATGAGACCCGATCCCGAGACCGAGTGCATCAATGTCAACACTGACGTAAGTTTTCCCACCTGAAATCACACACTTTTTCCCCACATATATTAGATCTCGCCTATAACTGATGACTAAATGTCCAATCAAGCTAACACGGAGGAAATATAAGTTGTGAGGATGTTGAATAAGAGAGTAGGAGAGTAAATAGCGTATAAAGCCCTGATTTAAATGTTTACTAGGTTTAGAGAAGCAGTGGCACAGCGCGAACCTCGCAAATTCTCAGGTTTTGCATGATTTTGTGCACAGCTCGACGGATGTGGCTACATGCAGCCACGCACCAACTTCCGCCCGGCCACCTTCAGGCTCAACGTCGTGCCCGGCATCGTCTACGCCTCCCTTCGGCCCTCTGACGACTTTGACGGTGAGATTATTCAAGAGACAACACTAATTCACCATAAAGATCGTGAGGCCGAGTCGGAAAATTGCCTTCACGCTCGTGAAGGAATAATGGAGATTCATAAAAACGAGGCAAGCTATTTTTTTAATTGTTTCACTGTCCCGATGGACTAGTTAGAATGAATTATTGGATTTTTGCAGAAAATTAAGAATGAGGCGAAGATGGAGACTGACGAAAAGTTGGCGGAAAACAAGAAAAACTCGGGTATAAATCAACAAAACGGAGATGTAGAGGGCGGAGACGTTAAATCTGACCCTCTGAAGGACTCTGCCTCGCCGGATGCCGTGGTTTCGTCGCCAAATACGCCGAGTCACCCTGCGGCCGTTGTCGCCAGCAATGCCAATGGAATAAGAAAAAATGCGCTAAAGGCGGCGCTAAGCTTGGATCCCAGTACTCTCTGTCGCGGAACGATTCCCTATGAAAAAATTGCTTTCTCCTCGCCCCCGGCACGCCTGAGTAATCCGGCAGCTGTCGAGATTCGTAAAGTAAGAATATATATTGTATATATAATTTGGTTGATTGTCGGATTAATCGATTAGTTGGTTGTTATTGTGTTTTTTTTTTCTTTTACGCAAAGGACTCTTTGGGGCACGTGCTTCCACGGGAGGAGGAGTGCTCCTGCTGAGATTTATACTCTGGGAACTGACCCTGCTGTTCCCTCAGTGAGAATCGAATTTTTCAAAGGTCTGCGACGATGCCGTCACTGGCGCTGGACCGCTGTGACGCGCGAGGCTGCATGCGAAGAAAATCGTCCGAGGACACGCTCATCTAGATTTTTGTTTCTAGAGCATGCACGCACTTGAATGGACTTTTGCCCGCGGTGGAATTTTATATGATAAACGCGCTGAAAATAATTCAGCGCATTTTCGCGATTATTTACTATTTTCGTGCGTGTTTAACGGGGTAAGTTATTTACAATATTTGTTGCCTCTATCTCACTGCAATCATTAGAGAGTATAAATGCAGTGCTAGTCCTATACCTAAGAGTAGTGAAACCTATAGAAATTATATTAGACCGGGGCTCTCTCACCGAGCTACTGCTCTGACCCCCACGTCATACATGTTCGTCGTCTTTGATGGATGTATAGAATCACGATCATGTAGATTTTAGGAAAATTGTGACTCGTGAAGTTGTTATGCGTCGTTTTGAGTTTACAAATTGTTGTTTATGCTCATTTTATCAGACGTTTTTCACGTGGATTATCGGGGTAATACAACAGTCGTTGACAAACACACGACGTCAAGCTTTAACAGACCTTTTTTGTGTCTCCTCGATAGCTGAGGAGTGACAATGAGTCAAGGTGACGATCCGTTGTACATGAAGTAGAATTTTAAAACAGGCATTATTGTGCCTCAAATACAATAAAATGTATATTCAGTATTTATAGTAATTGGAACTGCTCATTTTATGATGGTTATTTTTAGTTTTTTCATAGAAAATGTCAATCAGATTCATGTAAAACGCTTCGGAATATTTTTGCAAAGTCATTTATACGTTTTTGTTTGCTAATCAAGGGTATGTGTGAGATTATATAGGGTTATAGTTGGGTGGTTTTCTTTCTTTAATTGCTCATATTCATGCCAAAGATCATGATGCTCATTAATTATGATATGCTAAGTATTTAGTAATTTATTCAACGGGTGTGTTGAGAGAAAAAAAATGTGTTAATTCGCTATGTGCAATTGTCGGCTTATAGGAAGCCGTTTTAATTATTATTTTTACTTTTATACACGAGCTGCGGCTACTACGTCAGAGCGTCAGAGCTTGACCCATGAATTATCGCCCACGGATTTGTTGTTACAGCGCTAACAAACACAAAAAGAAAGGCCTCGTCCAATATATATACTGCAGACTGACTCTATACCGTGTATTAGTGTTGACGTAATTGAGTTTTTTGTGAGTATATAGAGTGATTCGAGCATTCACTCAGTCGCTAGACACGATGCTTAACTATTTTTCAGCCTTATTTATGTGCACGGGAATTTATTGGAATTATTTGCTCAATTTTCAGTCTAATACACAAGTAAATTTTTTGTTTTTTAATTATTTAAAATTATTTTGTGTCTGCAGATATTATTAGAGCTCCTGAAGATGTAAAACTTTTTCAAGTTGTTTTTTTATTCTTCCACCACCAAAAATGTAAAAAAATTAATTCGGACTATAGTGTAAAGATTTGGATAAAGATTGTGGTTATCATGTACAAAATATTCTGTGATGTTGAAGAATTAAAAGATGAGGCAATGAGCGAGAAAAAGGTTGGAAGAAAGAGGTATATACGAGATGTGACAAAATTGATGTGAAATATTTTTAATTGACCCAATTTGGTTGTATATTCGAGGCCAAGTCTGGTTTCTATAGACAAAAATGAGAACATAATACCTTTTTTTGGGGTTGCATAAAAAAAAAACTCGTTTTTATCCATGTCAAAGTTATAATTTTGTCGAGTATCTTTCTCATCTGCATTTTCGGGCCTAAAAATTGAAGAGATCAGGCCGCGTAATGAGAATATCTGCAAATTAAAAGCAACATAGTGATGATGTAAATAATTTTACAAATGAGAAAAAAAACAACAAAAAAATTAACCCCATATATTAATGTGGTAGACTAAAAATTTGGTGTACAATAGTCTAGGGTTATATATAGGGGAATTTGGGGCAAAATGGGATACTTAAAGTATAATAATAATTTTTTTTAGAAACCAAAAGTGTAAAAATACAGTAAAAACTCGCTGAAAAGGACAAAAGAATTGAAAAAATAGTTATACGCTTGCTTATATAGTTTTATTTATGTCAAATTATACAGTAAAAAAATTTTAACAGATGATTATACATAATATTTGAAGAAAAAAAATTTTTTTCGTTATTTTAAGTACTCCATTTTAATCTACATTCCCCGAATGAAAAAAAAACCATATGAAATATCGGTATAAAAATTGTTTTGCAACGAATTTCTAATATAAAAGAATAATAAAGTAGTGTGACATATTTTTTGGTGTCATCAAAAAAAAAAAAAGTAAAGTAATAACTGCTATGAAAATTTTTTATTCACTTATAGAACAATACCACAAAAATATTTATATATAATTACGCATTTTCATCAAGCTTTTAAGTTGATTTATAAACAAATTTTATATAAAAAAAAAAAAAGAGAAGAAATATATTCTACCCATACTGTAGTTAATGATGAGTGTTAACGAGAATCATTGAAAAAATGTGACGTTTCATTTTTATTGTAAACAAAATATTTTCTCAAGTAGCTCATTATTGGTATATTCAAAATGTGAGGACAACAGGACGTGTAATAAAAAGAATGTATGCATAACAATCATGTTTAATGCTAAATCTGCGTATACACCTTTTGTACCACGTAGACTATTTATAAATAGCTCGATATAACTGAAGTGATTAGATCAATGCCAGATGATAAATTCGGCGAAACATCCGACAAATCCAGCCAAAAATTTCGCAGACTTTATCAGAAACCCCTTTTAAATGTCTTCTATTCGTAGAAGTTTAAAAATACGAGGAAAAATTTTTTTATTTTCAACCGCAAAAGCAAATAATTAAAAAATATGCTCAACGATCCAAAGAATTTTGTGAAAAGTATTCAAAGAATTTTTCTCTCTCGTTTCAGCACGTGTTAGGGGCAAAATTTATATATGGTCCATCCAGGCGTTTGACTGGAAAGAGATAAAAATAAAATCTCTATAGTCATCAATCGTTCATGGCACAAAGGGAAAGAAAATCTATAAGGATGTATACAAGGGGATTTTTACGAGCTTTGTGAGCTTGCCAACAACACACAACGTTCATTTCACCATGTGTTAATATTTTTAGTTGAGCTATTTTAAATCATGTTTCATGTTTTACTGGGCTATTACAATTTTATTCAACGAAAACAAAGCATCAGCATATTATCCCTAAAATTTCCAAAATATTTTTAAAACTCGCGGTATATCACACGTTGACAAGCAATCTAAATCACGTTGATCAAATCTTTTTTTGCTCACACACAACGAACAGTTCATTGAACTGCTCGATAAAAAAGTTTGCGTATAAAATTAAATCAAATCAAACACATACCCGCAACGTACGTTTGCAAACACTTGCGTGTGTGATCATGACATTCGAGAATTGTGAGCTTCATTAAATGACTGATAGGAGTATAGTAGTAGCACACTTTGCAAGATATTACGTAAAGGTCAGAGCGGAAAACCGCGGCAAATTATTCTCAAGGGCACTCTGTCGTGTGTTTCCGACGACAAATCGACGTCTTGTTTAAATAAACTAACGAGCAAACACCCGGAAAACTGTCTGGGACTATTAGAAATACATATTTTAATCTGAAAATACAGAGAAATCGATTTCATCCGTAATCCGACGCAATCGCAAATGCGTCAACAATTTCCGGGAAAGAAACATCTATCTCTTTTGTCGCCGTATTTCACATGGCCCAGCTCTCGAGAGGGTCGTTTGACGACGCAAGTTCACAACACTGCATATTAGAACCATCATGCTGCTGATATCCGTTCAGTTAGCCACAAACTACCGAACGGGTGCATTCGAGTGGCTAAAAATTTCTGGCTTAACCTAATTAAAAATATCATAAATTGGTCAGTGCTATTGCGAATAAAATCCCGGATTCCTTCCATGTGTTTGGCAACAAAAAAAAAAATATTTCACCGCGTTTATTGTTCAAAAAAGCCTTTAGAAGCGGTCATTTTCGATCATTCCAATTGACAGTTGGGTTATTAGTGTCGTAATGAAGTCGTAATGAAGTCGTAAAGTGAAATATCAAAAAACAATTGAAGTTGTGCAACGCTAATTGAATCATTCCAGGTGTTTCCCACCATTCGTTTGGGATATACCGACAGAATAAATTGTAGCAACACGTGGAATTGACCGCACGTTTATCGCTTGGACTGATTGATTGATCATTATGGAAAACAGCTATGGATGGAATCGAAGCATTATCGAGGAGCCCGAATTTGTTCGGAAAAATGTAACTAAAATTGTAAGTATACCGGAGTTTTTATTTTGCTATCAACACACAGATGTTTCGCACACAAACGAAATCTAATCTACCAGGATGCGTCATCGTGACTGTCCTTGTCCATAAACATTCGAGTTACCCTAGTTTAACGTCTATATGTAAAATAAAATAATTTCTTTTTTTTCGTAATAATCTTTATAACTAATAAAATTGATGTCAGACCCTCAGGAATGATCGATCGAGTGCGTATCGCGCAGGGCCGGAGGCTGGATGAAGTCTTTTCTTCTTTCTCCGTTAATATCTCGGAAACTACGACAGTTGGACGATTTTTCTACTAAACCTTTTTTGTAGAGCTTAAAATTTTCTACAAAAAAGTATCTATACAAAAATCTTCTAAATTGTATGGTTGTTAAGATATTTGTAAAAGAAGTTTTTTCGGCAGGACAGAACCATGTAAAAATGAGCATGAAAATTATGTCAGATCAATATTTAGGTCAGGAATTAATTATAGTTATTAAAAAAACGAGAAAAAACAGAGTTGATAAGATAAATATCGGGATTATAGGTGCGGTATAGTCTAACAAAAAAATATATAAACACTCATATTTTTTTATTGATTGTACGCGAGAGAATTCATTGAGGATTGTTATGGAGTGGGATCATCCTTTCAATGATTGTACCTAGCTAATATTGATGAACTCAGCTGCATGAATAAGCTTGCTGGGGAGCTATAACGGAATGTCCCTCCCGGAATAAGCAGCGAATGGTTTTACTCGTTTGCTGAGTGTGGCAGCTGCATTCGTGCAGAGATCGAATACTGTGCAAATAAATAAGCTGGATAATTCGGTCAGTAATATTTTGATCAACATTAATCACTAGTAGTTCGGGTTCGACCTTGACAGTGAAATCGCGACGAAAATCAACATGGGTGACGGTTATGGAAATTATAATCCGCACGGTTATGGCTGGAATATCAACGCCATTCAGCCTGGAATCGACGTGTGTGTGAAAACCATCTGCGAAACTAAGAAAATATTGCCATCGCTCTTCAACATCAAAGTGGTAGGCGACAATGTTTGCCGATACGATAAGATTTATATGTATTACGAGGTCTCTCTAGAGCTGTCAAAGCTTTCGCTCACATATATTCGCGGAAGAAAGTCATTTCCTCACGTTAATCCCATGCTGTCATACTTTTATTCAATGTCCTTCATCCGATGTATTTATAATCGTCAGTGGTACGTATTCTCCTTTGACCTGCATCTTCAAAAACATCGAAATTGGCTCTTTAATTAATTGCCTAACACTACCTAACCTCACTTTTCATCAGATAAAATCGCCGTTGGCGTTGGAAAAAAGGTACATTCTATTTAATTGTATAATAAATTTAATTTATAAACTTGAATTCATTAATCAAAAACTATATTTATACATTATCTTAATTAAATATCGATATGGGAATACGTCAATTCCTTAAAAACACATTAATTTTTTATATATTATAGGTGGTGAATTTTCATACACTAAATATCAAGAAAAACAGAATCATGAAATTTTTATAAAGATTGACATGGTAGACCAATGCTTTTCCCAGCGTTATCAAGACCATTAACTTCCAGTCAGATTAATACTTGAAGCCAGTCAGTCGGCAGACTTGGAAAGTCGCGTGTGGTTGTTTGGAGTTTCCTTGTAAATATGCACTCGTATTCAGGCAGTAGTGATCACAAAAAATTCCTCAACGAAGGAATTACTTATCTTAATCAATTAAATATAACAATTACGGGGTCAAAATTTGCCAGTCAAGATGTAACGCCAAAAACCAGAGCGACAGCTGCTCCAAAACAATTCAACTCCAATAAAAAACAGTTTTATTATAGTGATAAGCCGTGTACTGGTGCCAATAATACCGGAGCAAAAGTTTACAACGTAACGTGGATAAAAAAAAAGCAGCTGTAAAGTGTAGAACTTGATATTCCTCGTTTTTTACAGCTTGGCGCGAAGCGACCTGGCTTCAGGACCCGCGGAGAGACTCAGGACTTTCACGAGCTGCGAAAACAGTGTCTGGCAGAGGGTGTGCTGTTTGAGGACCACGAATTTCCCACCACCGACTCGTCTCTCTATTTTTCCCGACGGCCAGACCGCTACATAGAATGGAAGAGGCCAATGGTATGTGAAAAAAACTTTTTTTACCCGTAAAATTAGAGATTAACGTCTGATAAAACCGGCAGGAAATTGCGGACAATCCTCAGCTGTATGTCGAGGGTTTTTCGCGCTTCGACGTGCAGCAGGGCGAGCTGGGGGACTGCTGGCTGCTGGCGGCCGTGGCCAACCTCACAATGTACCCGCACCTGTTTGTGCACGTGGTGCCCGAGGATCAGAGTTTCGACGACAACTACGCGGGCATTTTCCACTTTCGATTCTGGCAGTATGGCGAGTGGGTTGACGTGGTGATTGACGACCGTCTGCCGACTTACGACGGTAAGCTCATGTTCCTACATTCGGAGGAAAGCAACGAATTTTGGAGCGCGCTGCTCGAGAAGGCCTACGCCAAGCTGCACGGCTCGTACGAGGCGCTGAAAGGCGGCACGGCGTGCGAGGCCATGGAGGACTTTACCGGCGGTGTAACGGAGGTCTACCAGATGGATGAGACACCGCCAAACCTCTTCAGTATCCTTCTAAAAGCCTACGAGAGAAACTCGATGATGGGATGCTCTCTCGAGCCGGATCCCAACGTCCTCGAGGCCGAGACGCCTCAGGGACTGATTCGCGGACATGCCTACAGCATCACTCGCGTCAAGTACGTCGACATCCAGACGCCTAACCAGGTAGGGAAGATCCCACTGCTGCGGATAAGAAATCCCTGGGGAAATGAGGCCGAGTGGAACGGCCCGTGGAGCGACCAATCCCCAGAGTGGCGATTTATCCCGGACGAGGAAAAGGAAGAGCTCGGTCTAAACTTTGACGTTGACGGCGAGTTCTGGATGTCGTTCCAGGATTTTAAACACTATTTTACGTGTCTGGAGATCTGTAACTTGGGCCCGGACTCGCTGACCGAAGACGAACTCTCCGCGGGCAAGAAGCGGTGGGAAAAGAGTGTGTTCCATGGCGAGTGGGTGCGCGGAGTGACTGCAGGAGGCTGTAGAAATTTTCTAGAGACCTTCTGGCACAATCCGCAGTACCGCATCACCCTGGAGGCCCCTGATGAGGATGATGACAAGTGTACTGTGATTGTGGCGCTTATGCAGAAAAATCGCCGCGCTCAGAAGCGAATGGGCGCTGACTGCTTGACCATCGGCTTTGCTATTTATCACCTGGAGTATCCTGATCGTTTGCCGAAGCCTCTGGATTTAAATTTCTTCAAGTACAATGCATCTGTCGCCCGTTCCCCGTCGTTTATTAATCTGAGAGAGGTGAGCTGTCGCTTCAAGCTGCCTCCAGGTACTTACTGCATTGTCCCCAGCACTTTTGATGCCAACGAGGAGGCCGAATTCTTAGTCAGAGTCTTCTCGGAAAATCAGAGCAATCTCGAGTGAGTTTTTGATCAATTACATCCTCTATTTATGTTTATTTCAAATTGAAATGCTTATAATTAAATTAATTTCAGAGAAAATGATGAATCTGTAGGAATTGGAGAAGTTGATGACCGGGTATGTGAAAATAAAATTTTTTTTACTAACTTAGAATAGTATAGAAATTAGATTTTTGTGTGTCCGTTAAATATGACCCTTGAAAAAAATTTTCTATGGCTTTTTTGAGGGGAAAAAAAAATTATAAATTCGTGGCAGAAAATAATTTTAACAATTTACCGAGGTTTGGAAATGTTGGATTTTTTTTTTTGTTGAAAAAATGGTGTTGTGAGTAGTTTATGTGGTAGTGCTTATTGCTAACACAGTCAGAGTGATTCACCAACTAATGAAACAAATTAATCACGCGTGTAACAAAAAAAAAACGACGGTTTATATCGGAATTTTTCCCTCGCTATCAAGGCTGCAGTGACTTCTGCGGTAAAACTATCGTAAGAAACAGTGTGATTATAATGTAATTAATTAAAAACAACACTTGTACTAATGAAATAACACGCCGCATGTTTATCACGCTTGGCTTTTAGGCCCTTAATCAACGTAAAGGGAGTGGAAGTGATGAGAATGTAAGTAATAGGCAACTATAAGCCTTTTTTTGCATGTTCCAACCGATAAAAAATTTAATTTAAAAAAAACCCCTCTCCATGATGGTGTCTAAAATGTTTTTTTACCTCGACAGATACGCAATCAACCAGAGCCCGACCGCGGTGAGGAAAAAGTCCGTGATTTCTTCCGAAAACTCGCTGGCGAAGATCTCGAGGTTGATTGGGAGGAGTTGAAGGAAATCTTGGATTATGCCATGAGAAAAGGTAATATTTTAAATTGAAACAACTGTTTACATACAATCATATTTCCTCAGTTGGGTTTTTTATTAATTTTATTGCTTAGCAGCCTGGTTTATTTGCTTATTCGGGCTATTGACCATAGCGATACTTTACATTTAATTGTTAGCGAAAAATTGCTAAAAAAAGGTTCTGTTTATTCTGCAAAGCTTGCGGCTTCATTGAAGAGGTAAATTTACCTAATGTTTCTGTGTTTCGATATGTCGAATAATAGCACAATAGTTTATGTCTGCACGTGTCTGCAATATTAACGCTAACCTTCAGTGTATATGTTACGGGTAGAACTACCATCTCATGATAGTGAGATTCGAGCCAGTGGGCAAGAAAATAATGGCTCGATCGTCGAAGCGCTCATCTCCATTCTATGTGGTATTGTTTGTGGTAATGAACAATACAATAGCAGTAGCAATAAGTCCGTAGGTAAGACAATCATATCATCTCACTGTCTTCGTTAAACACTCGCCAGTTTGTCTTTGAGCTCGATTTTTCGTGTCAAATCCTTCCGATGCTTTCATTAATCCGATTTTAAATCGTCGCCTGTGAATAAATTCGTAATTTAATAAGTAGAATTATTTTATCCAACTGATTTTCACGTTTTTCCTGCAGAAATGCATGATCAGGGCTTCAGCAAGGATGTCTGCAGGAGCATGGTAGCAATGCTGGACAGTGATCACTCGGGAAAACTCGGTTTCGAAGAGTTTAAAAGCCTCTGGAATAATATTAAAAATTGGAGAGTGAGTTTGATCGTTGAAAAATAATGTTACATTGTGTGTTTTTTAATGGGAAAAATCTTGCTGATTTATTTTGTTTTGATGTTGCAGGCAGTATTCCGGCTTTATGACCGCGATGGAACGGGTCAGCTGAGTGCTTTTGAGCTGCGACAGGCATTAAATAGCGCCGGTTACACCTTAAACAATCATATATTAAATATTCTCGTGCACAGATATGGCACAAAGGATGGAACTATCGCGTTTGACGATTTTATCCTCTGCGCGGTGCGATTGAGGACGATGATTGGTGAGAATCAACTGTCTCTCGACGAGGAAGACTTTGGCGATTACTATTGAATCTTCTTTGCAAGTGCATATGTTTATTTATTTATTTATTTTTTTAATTCACGTTCATCCCTTGTGTTTCAGACATCTTTCGAGAGCGCGATCCTCACGGCACAAAATCGGCAACATTTACCCTGGAGGATTGGCTCGAAAAGACGCTGTATTCATAAAAAAAAATTCATCCACATTTCTGACAACTTATATCCAACCAATACTCATTACTGTCAATCTTAAAAATTGCAAAGAATTTTTAATACGTCCATTTTTTTCCCGATTTACGGCGGTGTAACAGAGAGTGTTGGTTTAGAATCTCTTATTATTGATGATGAGTAAAATTGAGGCGTCGCAGATTATTAAAATCACACAAAAACACGCGTATATTTACTGTATACCTCGATATGTGCCTGTTCTTGCATTTTTCACTTAAAAAATAATATAATGATAAACGTTGTGAATTAAAAATAATATGTATATTGTCATCTAAAAATCGTTTATAACACTAATAAAAAAATAACTTTAAATTTAGTCGACGTGAATCAGTTTTGTAATACACACCGTTTTAGATAAAATCTCTAACTTTTTCGCTAAGGTTAGACATTGTCGCTTTTTCCCGGCCTAGTAGAGTTATCAAAAATATTTATTATTAGGCCAAGGGTGTAGTTAGAGATGTGAGCGCGTAAATTTACCGGTAATTTACGCGTAAAATTTACGTAAAATACGGTAAATTTACGAACGCAAAATTTACGTATACCATGTAAATTTACAAATAAATTGTTACCCGTAAGTTCACATCTAAGTAGCCGGTGAATAAATTTTACGACAGTAAATTTACAAATAAATTATGACGCGAAAGTTCACATCTAAATAGCCGGCGAATAAAATTTATGACAGTATAGATTTACAATTTTTTTTTTACGCGTATGGTCACATCTAGGTAGATAACGACGAAATTTTTCTTGACGGTATTGGTATGTATACATCTGACACACACACACGCACACACATACACACGTATGTACGATCAATTACAATGATCAATTTACAAATAATTTCCCTTTTATTTATGATTTTCCATTATTTATGTAGATAATAATCTACAATTAAAACAAAAATTCGTAACTTTACTTTTTTTTATCACATCTAAGTAGCCGGTGAATAAATTTTACGACAGTAAATTTACAAATAAATTATGACGCGAAAGTTCACATCTAAATAGCCGGCGAATAAAATTTATGACAGTATAGATTTACAATTTTTTTTTTTACGCGTATGGACACATCTAGGTAGATAACGACGAAATTTTTCTTGACGGTATTGGTATGTATACATCTGACACACACACACGCACACACATACACACGTATGTACGATCAATTACAATGATCAATTTACAAATAATTTCCCTTTTATTTATGATTTTCCATTATTTATGTAGATAATAATCTACAATTAAAACAAAAATTCGTAACTTTACTTTTTTTTTACGTATACGTATACATTAAATTATTAAACTTACAAAAAAATTTTGGTAAATTTACTTATTTTTTTTTTACCGGTAATGTTACATCTAAATAGTTGCGTATACGTACATTAAATTATTAAACTTACAAAAAATTTTTTTGTAAATTTACAAATTATTTGTTACCGGTAATGCCACATCTAAGTACACCTTTGTCAATCTCGCGTGATGCTTTCAAGAGCTTATTTATGCGTCTGCTTGTATTGTTGCGCATATGAACATGGGATTCGTAAATTTACGAAAAAAAAATTACGTAAGTTTACGGTAAAAATACGGTAAAAATACCATACAATTACCAAAATAAAAAATACCGGTAATTTCACATCTCTAGGTGTAGTTTAAAGATTTAGAACCTTTTTTTAGAGGTTATGGTGAAATGTACTTACAAATCTAGTGGCACAATCGTTGTCCATTATTTTTATACTTTCCCTCGGCAGATTTCTATTTAAATATCCCTTTGTTGGTCATTTGTTTACACTCTGATCCGGTATTTAAACAATTTCTTTCACTTGACAACATTTGGCCTTGACACAGGCCAACAAACACACATGAACACACACAACAGATGATGTTTAGACCTTGGGATAGGATTTCGATTTCTGCATCTCTTATCTGTGGGAATAAGGTTTTAAGATGATGAATATCAGCCATGACGACAATGCGAGCTGCAATGATCGACAGGGAGCGCATCGATATGCTTATCCGAAAAAACTGAGGAGTGGGGGTAATTGACTATTCATCTGTGTAATGACCATAATGGCATAATCTCAGCAGGTCATTCTATAACTAACTTTTGACGCGTGCGGACTTTTTTTATCTACTGCTCCCACTATTGAGACGCGAGCACCGAGCGCTTCGAAGATCTTATCTACGCAGCATATATCAAAAATTGAGAGAGATTATCGATTATTATCGAGATCATTGGAGAGAATTAATCAGAGCAATTAAATTGATAATTAAAAAATTTTAATTATAATTAATTGCTGCGGGGTAATTAATTTATTGGCCACCTCGATGAGCTGGCGATACACCACCTGTCAAACGCTGTCGATGACCTGCAGAATTAAATACCCGCTGAGAAAATGGCTCCGAATGAGTCAGAATGGTGGGGCAAAGGACATCAGGATTTCCACTACCTCCGAGCACAATGCTTGCAACGGAGGATTCTCTTCGAGGACCCGGACTTTCCAGCGAATGAAAGCTCGCTGTACTATCCTGGAGCGACTAGAAGAGATGAAACTATCGAGTGGAAGAGGCCGATGGTAAGAATCTATAGGGTCCATATATAAATTTTTAAAACACTGCTCTCTTCTACTATCGCCATCAAGAGAAGTAAAGAATGAATTTTGGAGGATTCTAAATGATCAATGGTAACTAGTGAACTCATTCTGTTCAAATGAGCCACACGAAATAGTACCAAAAATTTGAAGATTCGATACTGAGAACACGAATAATTTGAGAAAGAGAAGTGAAGCATATGGATGATGTAATAAGGGTGTGTAGTGGCACTTGCATCCGTCATATTCGCGACGGCCAAATCCTATAGATGTCACTTAGGTAGAAGTAAGATGGCTGAAATAATTGAAGCCGATTCAAATTCTCAGTGTGCATGAAATAGAGCAAACTCTATTATTTACCGAAAAAATATTTATAATGTATATAGAGTCATGGAGCCTTTATCAACTTTTAACTTAACAATCAGTGACATTGTAAAAATAACGGGAACCTCAACTAGACCATTGGTTGAGGGTGATGCTGTGGTAAAGGCTGGGCATATTGGCGTTTGTGGTTACAACTCACGAACAGCAACAACAATAAATATTGTTGCTGCTTGTGCCCAATCATCACATTTGTCAGACGTACATCATCCTCATAATCTTAACATCAAGATATCCGTCCAAAACAACAATAAAACTATATCTGGGGACTGCAGTTGTAAAGCCGGGAAAGGGCGTCGATGTAAACATTTGGTTGCGATACTTTTGTACATCCATGAGTAAGTCTAAATTATTAATTATTGTTTGGTGTTAATAATAATAACTTAAGGGGATTATACAATGCTATGCATTGGGTGAAGGATTTTTCTTTTCTTTATCGGATTGAAAATGCGCGAGACGAGATTCAATTTTGTCTCTAATATCAAATGAATGTAAACCCGTAAATGCATTTAATTTCTGCTCATCAGTTATGATTTTTATGAATTGTTGGCCTCTACGAGGTACGCTATCTGCTCCAACTTGAATACCTTCATCCACCATTATTGGTTCAAACATTTGAGTCCCTTTATCTATTCGATGGAGCTGTCGAAATGAACTCTCCTCAGTTTGGGTGCCTGTTAAACAAGACAAACACCAAAGCAGTATGGTTCAAACATTTGAGTCCCTTTATCTATTCGATGGAGCTGTCGAAATGAACTCTCCTCAGTTTGGGTGCCTGTTAAACAAGACAAACACCAAAGCAGTGGATATTGCAATTACAAAATGGCAATTGATTATACCTGCATCGATTTCGAGTGCATGAATCTGTCTAACAGTCATGTCAAAATCTGCGAACATATCTGGAGGGTCCAAATCCATTGCAGTGCATGATGAGCTGGCGTTCATGCGATCAGAAGTGCATGAATCTGTCTAACAGTCATGTCAAAATCTGCGAACATATCTGGAGGGTCCAAATCCATTGCAGTGCATGATGAGCTGGCGTTCATGCGATCAGTTTCAGCTGCCAGCTGCTCTTTTGTTAGTTGCATCTGCGAACATATCTGGAGGGTCCAAATCCATTGCAGTGCATGATGAGCTGGCGTTCATGCGATCAGTTTCAGCTGCCAGCTGCTCTTTTGTTAGTTGCCTGTCAAAAAAAAATATGTTAATTAATGCAAAATTTACTTTTAGTGATGATATTCAAATAAGCACCTTGATAATTTTTCTTCAGCTCTTTTTTTTGCGCGTTAGCAAAATTTACTTTTAGTGATGATATTCAAATAAGCACCTTGATAATTTTTCTTCAGCTCTTTTTTTTGCGCGTTGCTCTCGTCCCAATACCATTTCAGGGTTACGTTTTTTTAAGGTTAATAATGTTACAGGGAGATTTTGAGAGGGAATTGACCCTTTTTTTAACCTGTACCGCGTCGTAAGTATACCTAAGAATAATTGGAAACCATAAATAGATAATAAATTAATTTTATCATAGTAATAATTATAAATTTACCTGGGTGAAAATAATCCGACTCTCTGAAGTGCTGGCTTCAGACTAACACTCCAGGAGACAACTCTGTCATTTTCAAGGCACTTGACCACTTTTGTCTCAACCATTTTTCTTTCGATGGATAGTGGAATGATAATTTTGATTTTTCATTCGCTTTACACTCCGGAACACAACATTTTGCTGTGTAATTCCTTATTTTAGGTATTTTTCCCATAATGTAAATAAACTCCGCTTCAATTAAAATACTTCGACTACCGGCCACTAGTCGGCGCCAATCTATTTGGCCGTCGCGAATAACAGCTAGAGATGTCAAGAGGTGTTATATCCTGTCCTTTAATATTATTCCTACCCTAATTACAGCAGGTGAAAAATTTTTTTTTCTTCAAATTTAGTTTTTTAGGAATTGTGACTACGGATCAATAGTTAAATTCAAATTTTAAATTTTCTGCAGCTCTTTATCCGTAGCCGGAAAATGCAAAAAACTGAATTTCGGAAAATGTTTTTGAAGTGAAACTTCTTATGGCGCGTTAGGTACAGAAAATGGAGGGGTAGGATTATTGGGCAGTAAACTGGTGAAAGGCGTCAGAGTGAGAATCACGTTCCGGCAATCTTCGGCTCGGGAGCCGCAGATAGAAAGTGGAGGTGGGAGCTACGCGTTCGGCGCTCGAGCTGACCAACCCCGAAGAGTGAGAGACGAAGCACGCGAACGTGCCTCTCACTCTGTTACACGGCGCGCGTTCGTGCTTCTTCGAGGAAATGCTTGATATATATATATATTTTTTTTGCGCGTTGCTCTCGTCCCAATACCATTTCAGGGTTACGTTTTTTTAAGGTTAATAATGTTACAGGGAGATTTTGAGAGGGAATTGACCCTTTTTTTAACCTGTACCGCGTCGTGGGTATACCTAAGAATAATTGGAAACCATAAATAGATAATAAATTAATTTTATCATAGTAATAATTATAAATTTACCTGGGTGAAAATAATCCGACTCTCTGAAGTGCTGGCTGCAGACTAACACTCCAGGAGACAACTCTGTCATTTTCAAGGCACTTGACCACTTTTGTCTCAACCATTTTTCTTTCGGTGGATAGTGGAATGATAATTTTGATTTTTCATTCGCTTTACACTCCGGAACACAACATTTTGCTGTGTAATTCCTTATTTTAGGTATTTTTCCCATAATGTAAATAAACTCCGCTTCAATTAAAATACTTCGACTACCGGCCACTAGGCGGCGCCAATCTACATATTTGGCCGTCGCGAATACAGACAATAACACGTTTGGAAATTGTTGCATACATTTTTTTTCCACAGTCTGCATGCCGGCAAAAAGTTTTATTTTTACAGTTATGACCAACAAAAATCATCATTTCAACTGTTTTGTGAGAGTGTATAACAGTGTTGTGTGAAATCTGTCATTTGTCCGTCGTAAATCGCGAGAGAAAATGGACCATGCAGTGTAAAAAAATGATCAACAAATCTATAAATTGTGGTATTTCAGTATCAAAATCCTCATAAAGATTGCTAGAACATTTTATTAATCTATTTTTGTCTATTTTTTTCTGTCTACAGATGTTGGTCGCAAGAAACAATGGAGAAAGGATAATCGGTGGCGAACAGCCGCCTCACTTCTGCGTGCAGAATCCATCGCGATCCGACTTTATCCAGGGTGACATCGGCAACTGTTGGCTGGCCGTTGTGCTCGTTGATCTTGCGGGCAACTCTGAACTTTTCAAACAAATTGTGCCGACTGACCAGAGCTTCCACTACGACGATTATGCCGGAATATTTCACTTCCGATTCCACTATTTTGGAAAATTGTTGGACATCGTGGTAGATGACCGCCTGCCCACTCGCAACGGAAAGTTGATCTACATGCATAGTCGAAACTCAAATGAATTTCTGAGCGCCCTTCTAGAGAAGGCCTACGCAAAATTCCGCGGCTGCTATGAGGCCCTAGAGGGTGGCAATCCCTGCGCCGCCCTGCGCGATCTTTTGGGCGACCTTCCGGAGGAATTCAGCCTGGAGAACCCGCCTCCAAGCTATTTCAACGTTCTCTACCGAGCTCACAAGAGAAAATCTATAATAACTGCCACTATTGTCGATTGTAACAACAATGGCGAGAGAAAAAAACTTGAAGGACTGATCATCAACCACGCTTACAGTGTGGTAGAGGTCAAACGCTTCAAAGACCCCATTTCCGGTGAAAAATTTCCTCTTATGCGTCTGCGAAATCCTTGGGGCATCGATGAAGAGCAGTGGAACGGCGCTTGGTCCGAAAATTCAGCCGAGTGGCAAAAATATGGGCAACATCTCGTGCCCAACTTCAACGGCGAGTTTTGGATGAGCCTGTCGGACTTTAAAAAGCATTTTTCAAGTGTGCAAATATCCAACTTGACTCTGGAATCGCTTTCGGCCCAGAAAAGTCCGGTGGAAAAAATCTGGACGGTCTATGGAGACTACAATAGATGGAACAAAGACAACAGCGCTGGATGTGACAGTCATTCCCTCAATTTTTGTCAAAACCACCAGTATTATTTCACGATTGAACCGTTTGATAGTCAAGATAACAACTGTGAACTCGTGGTAGCGCTCATGCAGAAGGATTATGGCCGCATGCGAGGAAAAATTGAGAATTTGGCGATTGGATTTGCCATTTGGGACTTGGGCTACAATCCCGAGTACTTACCCAAAGTTTTGGATCGAAATTTCTTCATTTCTAATGCACCAGTAGCTAAATTACTGCCGAACGGTGGTATTGAAGTGCACAAGCGATGCTCTTTACGCCCGGGGACTTACTGCGTTGTTCCCTTCACGTGCAGTCCTCAGGAGCACGGACAATTTTTACTCCGATTATTTTGTGGAAACACCGAGTTTGAATCGTACGATTTAGTTGATTTTGAGGAACTCATTGCAGACGACGCTCAAAGCGATTAATCAACTATCGTGAAAGTGGACTTATTTTTTTTTTTTAAATTAACGTTATGCTCTTGACGTAAACATCAAAACTGCGCAGATATTGCGTTGCAAAATCAGACAATCTTGTTGGAGAACTTTTGTGCTATGTCCCCGTTAGTTTGGGGCATGGTTTTATACGCTAGATGCCTCTTGATTTTGAGCGAGGTACTTTTGTGTCATTCCAAGCCCCCGACTATCTATAGTCAGACCAACTATTAGATTGTTGTACATAAAAAAACACTTTTTGTGTCAGCATACGCTGCAAAAATACGAGTTTAAGGTGTAAATATGAAATATTTATACATTTTTATACTTAACTTAGAGTTGAAATGCATTTATTTAAATTAAGATGAGGGGAAAGGTGCTCTTTTATACTGCAATAATACTGTCAAGTCTGATAAGTAATTTATAAATTAATTTATTATGTCTAGAAAAATAAGGAAAACATATTTTGTATTGGAGAATGTTGTATGGCGAATGTAAATATATATATTTTTTAATTAAACATACTGAAAAATAATTTTTAAAAATCATTGTTCCGTGAAATTATGCATGTGCCATCCGAGGATGGCCACAGAGTGAGGTTGCGTAATTTTGAGTTGGATATCAATGTGTTTTTTATGCTGATGGCATTTCTTCTCGGGCTCGACAATCGCAGCTGGTGCGCCTGCGAAGAAATAATAAACCAATACTATTTACTATAATAATGAATACTTAAATTGCAGCAAGTTTTTTTCCCCATAAAAGCCCAGATGTTTTGATTAAACAAATAGTATTAATTAATTTTGCATCAATAATTTTCTAGTAAATATTTTATTAATCAACAACTACAAAATACACTGTTGCAATCATATACTGAGATTTAATTACAGCCTGTTGAAGCAAAAAAAAAAACGGGAAGTAAAATTAAGTATTTAAACTAAGAATAATGGCAGGAAATTGAGCGAGCAATTATAATTATAAATAGATGAAATTCATCGTCATCAGTCATTACAATCATTTTTTAACCTCAATACAAGGTGGATTGTAAGATTTTTTTAGCTACAAAAAAATGCATAGACGTGACAGAAGAGGTACACATGCATTTCAATGAGCTTATGCTCTTGTGTAACATTTATACTTGATTATCTGTCGGTTTTATACAATAAATAATTGACTAGAAAAAAATACCAAGTTAATAGATATATTTATAGTACAACAATGTGTGGTTTTATCTCTTTAGATGGATTTTTTACGAGTAATAATGATACTTTGACATAAGAAATCTACATTCTATTACATCTGATTAATTTTTTTCTTTCTTCTTAATGTTTCTCTATGCTTTATCATCAATGATTTTTACCAATATCACGCCTCATTCTTTACATTTCTTCCTATACTTTTTTTTATATATGTAAAGCTCCGAATTTCACATCGAAAAATACAGTCTTTTGATACTTATTTTTTAAAAACAGCGGAACTTTAAAATAATCCAAGTATTCCTCAATATATTCACTCGCTAGTAGAAGTATGATATGAAATATCCAAATTGGATGGGTTGATAGTTGATATTTCAACGGTGGACAGGGTCTGGGGAGAAGTTTTTCAAATTTTTACAAGACTTTCATATTTTTTTTCTAGGAAAACAAAATTGTCGTAGAAAAAAACATGATTTTTTTCTTTTCTATCTTTGTAATTGATTAAAACAGTTGAATGTCTGGATGACTTTTTTTACACACTATATATTGCACCAAGTTGATCGAACATGCTCAACATACTTGATTATCGAATGAGGCGTTCATTCATTCATCGAAGTAAATAATCATCTGAATTGAAGAAAAAAAATTTTTTTCCTTCAATTTCAGATTATTTTCAAGTTGAAATTCATGAGTGACACTTTTAAAAAATCTTTTTAGACTCGAAAAAAAATTAATTTTCAGTTTTTTTGCGCGCCCTCATGTAAATCCTTTGATAATCTAACAATTAACGATTACCCAAATAACTGAGAGAGAGTGCAATATGACGAGAATCAAGCCGTGATTTTATTATCAATATACTCATCATCATCGTCATCCGCAAATTTAAATTCATCCTCATCCTCGCCAATAAAATCATAGATAGAATCTCTCGAGATGTCGTTCAAATCGGCCTGTACACCGTAATCAGGACTCTGAATCTCCTTTTCACTGGCAACATCCTTGCGACTATCGCTCGATCTGTGAACGCGCGCAGGCGAGTCATGTCTACGAGCCAAATCTTTCATAGGAATACTCTCGGCACTGGGTATTTTTTTAAAATCCGTCAGAGAATTCAAGTCGGCAATATCTTTATAGCGTCGACAAAAATTTGGTGTTCGCGATTGCGGTATAATTAATTCATCGTCCTTAGGGTCACAAACATCGCGATCATCATCGCGAGTAGAGTGTCGTCGAGGTTTAATCGACAGAGAATTTTTTTTTCGACCCTGCGAAGATTTTGCAAGGTCTTGCGGGCTTGTATCAACAGTAATTTGATTGCTTTTCGCATTTTCCATATACTCTTGCAGTCGATTTCTAATGGCAGCCGGAGTTCTTCTTCTCTCATCGTCCACCAACCTATTACTCCTGGTAATTCCCGGACTACGACATCGTTCTGGCTCATCCAACAATCGATCTCTCGTAGCTTTAGGCGTAAACTTGCCTTCAACAATGTCCCTAGTAGTAGATGTTCGCTCGGGTTCTTTAGTCAATCGATTAGGAATGACATCAATCTGCGGAATATCATCGTGTCTTGTAAGAGATTCTTCACTAACTCGAACTCTAGATTCCTCTAATATTCGATGAATAGGCAGCATTCCCTCCTGTAACCTTGCCCGGTATTCCATAATAATTTCATCGTGTAACCGGCTTTCGCCTGGATCAAATTTTCGGGGCAAAATTTCACTTTCTTCCGCGGAATCCGGATCCTCGAGCTTGGCCCGAATTTTCTCATATTCAGCGGGCGTCAGCGAAGTGCCCTCGGTGTCAAGAACGAGCCTAGAACTTCCAACTTGCTCGCAAATCTCCTCGTAGTGGTGGTCCTCCTTGATGGCCTCGAGAATTTCAGTTTCACCGGGCGTTAGCGGTGGTATCCAGACGAGAAAAGCCGGATCCATGCCGAGATATGATCCCGGGGCTGCTGCCGCATTTACAACATTGTAATCGTAGTAATCTAGTTCAAGATCTGTGTCCGGATTGACCAGACTAAAGTCGGAGCCCGGGCCCTGCAGCAATCGCTCGCGATTGCGACGATCCTTCGTCTCCTTGCCGCAGCGCAGTGTTGAGATGTTCGATGACGTGCTTGCGGGCGAGAAACCCTGTAAAATTAATTATCCCATTGGTAAGATTATTCAATTTTTTGTTTTGTCTTGCAGTAGCATTGATTTACGGGTTGATAATTAAGTTCAAAGGAAAATAAGCGAAAAGCCATTTGGATGGAGTTGGGCAAATGAATTAGAGCGTTTATTGAGCGCGGATACCTTGGCCTGCAGGCTAGATGGTTTTGGGTGAGAGACGCTTACGTTATTCACGCTGGTCGAAGCGCTGGTTGTACTGCAACGTCTGCTGTCTGCTGAAATCGATGCCTCTTCTGACACCGGGCTTATTGGGCCGACCGTGCGAAGCCTAAAAAAAAATTGTCTCCCGTTACTTAATTGATGAGAGTCATCATGCCCAGGTTAATGATAAAATTTTATATAAATCCAGTGACGAATCCTTTTAAACTTCAAGCGTATATTAATTAAATATGACACGTGAAAGAGAGATAAATAGTGAAAAAAAAAAAACGAAGAAAAAGAAGAAATGGTGTTTCAGTGCGCGCATGCACATCAATTGTTTTATTTTTAATGAGTGAAATATATATATAGATATTCTTCTGTTTTGTTTTTTCATGAATTTTGTAAATAATGTTATTATATAAAGATGAAGAAATAAGATTCAACTATTTGAAAATGATATGACTATCTTCTAATCGTGCAATCATTTCCCACATTACTTTATTTGAATTCCATTCGGCAATTCTGGAGAAGATTGTTATAACATTGAGGAATGCACTAAAAACAGATATAAAAAGCATATACGAAGTAATTTATAAATTAATTTAGATTTTTTAAAAATCGCCGCATATATTGCCGATATGATAATATAGCCAACTTTTATTTTTTTGAAATATCTCAGAAACTCGTCAATTTTGAGTTTTTTTACACTTAACCAAATTTATAGAGAATTTTATAATCTATAAAAATGGTATTATAAAAAAATTTCATAAAATAAATAGTTTTTGAGATATGTCTAAAAATATAAGATTCTGTCATTTCTGCTAACAACCGAAGAATTACTTAATAATAAGCTACATAGCGTCGCATACATTAATTATAAAAGTAAAATTTTCAAAATAAAATTTTCTTTCAGGCGTATCATGCCTATGTCGAACTTACTTAACTGGTCGAGCGTACTTGACCTCGGGCGGTGCAGAAGTTATAGTACTGGATGTTGAAGAGCGCCTGGATGGAGTGCTTCTCGCACTCGCAACTATCGTTTTCTGTGAGCCACTTTCATCCAGTTCATGCTGTTTGGGCGTGCCAGATTCTATGCTTACTTCGTCCTCAACTCTGTCACCCGCACAAGGATTAATTAGCGAGTAGTAAATGAAAAAAAAAAACCCCCATTAACGCGCGGTCGTAAAATCAAAGATTCCTCAAAAAAACCAACGTACTCAGCTTGGGTTTCCGTGCTCTCATAGCCATCCTCTAAATCCGCAGGGGTTTCCTCGAGTTTTCCATGACCAGGAGGTCTCCTACGAGGCAGACGAACAAGTGAAACGACCTCGGAGATAAGCGTGGCCGACGACAGAGCTCTTGCTCGTCGTGTAAGACCCTGCATTGAACCGCTACACGCTGCAACAAACGAATGAACGATTTAGCAAATGTTTTCTCGGATTTATCGAGTGGAACCAATGTTCCCACTTACCCGAGTTGTCTGTCAGACTATCTAAGTCTTCCGCCACTTGGTACTTTCTGTATTTAACGGCGTACTGCAGTGCAAGGAAGATTGAAACAACAAACATGAGCAGCAAAAGCGAAGCTGCTGCAAGATGAGCTGGTGACAACCACATTGCCCAACGTCCTGCGGCTGCCATCACTTTCGGTCCGATAAATACACCCGTTGATTCATCTGTAGCATTGTCTAACGCTGGTTTTACTGCAACATTCGTTCAGCCATCAGTCAGCTATAAATCTCATATTTTATCATCTGCGTTATGATAATTACATTGAAAGTCTTGAAAAAATATATGAAAAAAATGTCCTACATGTTAAAAAAACTCTTTTGGATGATTGATTGATTGATTTTTAAAAAATTTTTATCGCACAGAATTAACGCGTTCAAGTGTCGACATTGGAATTTTAAGAGGTTCGTATATAAAAAAATTGCCTTACTCAGCGCTGAATGTATTTGCAAATGTCAAAAGGTAAGTTTTCCACTCGGCTTGACCCTATGAAGTATGTGGAAGTACTAGTGGTCACTCGACAATTTTTTCCACACGTCCGGGAGTGTGATTAATCGTACTCGTGAACTATGCTGAGTCGGAATGTGTCGGGAAAAGCCGGAATATTATACTGTGAATTGGGTTTCATCTTTTTGACTTATCTCCCAGTATCTATTGTCCCTTTTATAATATTTATATCCCCTCAAATACGAAGATTAACTTACTCGAGACAAGGACGTATATGAGTGCAGAGAATTTTTTGTAGTGATTTTATGGCAATTTTAATTATTTCCTCTCTCCTAGAGGTGTTTCACCGGTGTGGAATTGATTGACTTTATTATTAGACATCTAAAAATGACTGTAGGACTAATCCACACGCTGTGGATCGTCGAATATAATGGCAGATATTTTATAGAAACATCATTGTTAATCTCTTGTAGTAAAAAAAATTCTTGCCGACATTTAGACACGTCGAAGTTAAAAGTATTTGGGAATAGGCGCAAACTCATTTTTTCACATATAATTAGTCAATAAAAATACCTCAGATGTATCATCAATTGATCCTTACCAAATGACGATACATGGGCGAGAAATCCGCCGCTGCAGGCGACGCGAGCAGCCACTAATTCGTCGCTGAAAAACTCGAGAAGGAGGCTCTGACTCGAGCTGATGATCGTGCCGGACTCGGGCGGGCTTTTGTCAACTGCCACATCAGCGAGGAGCGTGGCGCTGAGCGAGTATCCGTCTCTCGCGCGAACATATTGGCCCTCGCAAGGGAACTTTATCTGGTCAAAGTGCAGTTTCACTGCTGAATCCGATGCTCCCTACAACAAAGAAAGTAATTAAAACAAAATTCCATTTCTCTTGCGTGGATTTGACAAACCTGGACGAGCCAGAACGAGCGGCCAGGACAGGACTGGGTACTGGCAGCGAGGATTTTCCGTGTGTCATTGCCCAAATGAATGACGCAGCCACAACGACACTTGGTTCCAACCTCTGCGGTGACTTCGGGCCTCTCAGCCGCCAGGTCCTTGCCGTGAGTGCACTCCCAGTCGCTCAGACTCCAGCTACTCTTGAGATCCAGGCGGCCCTCGCCGCCGCATGACTCGCTCTCCACTGCGCTGCCCTGACAGAATTTTGCACCGTATCTCGGCGGCGGTGTGTCGCAAAATCGGTAGCGATTTCGCACCCCACCAACACAGGTGCTGCTGCACGGACCCCAGGGACTCCAACTGCCCCAACCGCCCGCGTCACTCTCTGTCAAAAGATCAAATTTATGAATTTTCTTACGGTAATAGCAAATAAAATTGTCGTGAAGACTCAATTTTCTCGAGATATCCTTTGGACTAGAGGTTTTCAACGGTCACGATAGTGCAATCCTATATAATAATCTCCAATAATAAGCCACGGTGTATGAAAGCTTTTGAGCGGGATTTTTATATCTTCGCTTCCTGCTCTCACAATTGAGTGAGCTCTAGCAACGGTCCCTTGATTAACGTTGAAATGGACTCGCGGGATCGCTTTTCCCACTGAATGGCCCTGTATTCTGATGAAAAAAAACTGACATTAAAACGCTATCAGACTCTCTTAAGCCACCATTAACCTCATCGGGTGGATGTAACACGAGTAACTTGCTAGTAGTTAGAGTTTTAGTAACTTTCAGCGTGAATAGTGTTTTTTTCAGCCACTTAAGCCGATAATTTACCATGAACAATGCTTAAAAAACTTTTAAACAATTGATTTTTTTGCTATATTACTTTGCTTATATATTTTTTTTATGAATATTTAACGCAAGGTATACAACGAAATGTTGAGAAAAAATTTTTCAGTAGTATAATCTACGTTATGTCAGCCAGAATTTTTTTTTTCAGTAGTACAACCTATGTTACGTCGGACAGACATGGATATTTCATGTTTTTGAGTCGAATTAATTTAGATAATGGGTTTTGTGATGTTTGATAAAAAAAATATAAATTTTTTCTTTATTTAAATTTTTTAAGTGCATATACCTTTTGAAAAAAAAAAAACGTCGTTTTTTTGTTATTTTTTTGGTTTTTTGATGATAACTCGGTAACTAAGCGAGATAGCAAAAAATGTTATTCGAGTTAAATTAATCAGGACAATATTTTCTACAAAAAATGTTGAATAAATTTTTTTTTACTTCGAGATATCGCCTAAAAACTTAAAAAAACTACAAGAAATGCCAGAATGCCAAGGGGTATATACGCTCTTTCGAAGTTTTATGAAAAAAAATTTTTTTTTTTCTTAACAAAACATCCTAAAACTCATTTTAAACACTCAATTAATGAAAATTTTTCCAAGTCCGTCAATAACATTGATAAATAACAGTTAATAATAATTTTTAAATGATTTTTTCTATTATCAAGTCGTTGGAAAATACTCTGTATCAGCAGTAGAAATTTTCCAGAATATTTTTTTCCGGTCTACTACCCTAGGGAAGCTTGTCTATTATATAAAAAAAAATATCTCTGCAGAGTTTGCACGGGGTGAGGGGAGTCAAGCAGGTCGGTTTATATGCAAATGGAAATAATTCCATTAGCGTCACCCCCGGGATTCTGAGGACCACGTCGTTTGAGATGACTGATCCACAAGTTGCTTGTACCTATTAATTGCTATAACTTTTCGTCCAATTGCATCACAATAATTCCATTACCCCTACTACATCCATCACAAATCCATGTTGACTACCTGTCATAAAAAAGAAAAAATCCCTCGAACAAACATATATCTCGGACAATATTCCTCGTATATCCATCGTTGAAATGCGGGGAAATTTATTGTAACGCTTGCTTTAGTGCACGATCATGAATGGTGAAATATTATTGGACGATACAGTGATGTATTCTCAACCATAAACGGTCACACATTATTACCTCAACGTATGCCGGATCGCGAGGCTATCGATTCCGAGTGAAATTTGCGTGGAAATTCTATTTAATGATTACCAATAGATATAGCAAATGAAAATGCGGTTATGAATGAGGCTATATATGTGATTTAAGTAGCCTCAACAAATTTTCCCGATCAATATTTCGCCCTGTGGCAATAGATCACTCACATGCCGAGGTGTCAGGCTTAATCGACAGCAGTGTTATAGCACGATCTCTCTTTCTCGGCTCTCAACTAATTAAGATACCCATCAGAAGTCTTGTGGAATAGCTCATGAATTCCAGGTCAGCGTGGATCGATGATCACTTTTGATAAATGCACAAAGTTCGGGCAATTGCTTCAAGTGCGCGACGTCAAAAGTAATTTGCCTCATATCACAAATTGGCTGACAGTTAAGAAAAAACGTTGAAAATATAAAAATTATTCGTGTCTACTTGAGTTAACAGGCAATTTGTTGCACATGCTTAATAATATCTGTGAGTTTTTGCATGTATCATGGGGAATTCATCAGGATAGAAGTGTTTGCACGAAGGAAAACAGGTCTGACGATGCAGGGTAAACTATTTAGTTGGGTGTTGATGTATTAATAATTCCCCGTGTTTTCAATATAGAGCGTCGACGTTGGCTGGTGCTCTAGACGACGAAGATGCATCTTGTGTAATTTGCAAAATAATCGAGTTGCTTGGAAAAGTTTGCTCAAAGCAATTTACCTTGAATGGGAAACGTAGGAATGCAATCGACTCTGACTTCAGCCATGGCATTGTTGATAGCTTGGCTGACATAGACGAAGCAGTACTCCACGAATTTCTCGGTAAATATTTCGCAGTCAAAGGTCAGTGTGTGCTTTCCCGGTGGTGCTTTCAGTTCGGCAACGTAGTGCAGAGTCGAGGGCGGCGCAAGAGATGCCACGTCTGCTCTCAAACGCCCATAAACTCGCACGCGATCGCCTTGCAGTCTGCAAGATGGGTATTCAAAGAGCACTGACAAGCCACCAGAGCTACCGTCACACGGGTAGACTGACCTCGCGTGGACATTGAACACGTATTGATTCGATACTTCAACCTAAAACACACACACAAATTAATAGCTGGGATTTAAAAAAATTAATAAACAAAAATCTTATGTCAAATCACTCGCTCGTTCTTAAAAAAACTAATAAAAACTTGGATTTTACTGGTTTCAATTATTTTATCATAAAATTTAATGGGCAAGAAAATTATTTAAAGAAACATTTCAACTGACAGAATTATTAAAAATGTTTTATAGAGTTGGAAAGATTTTTTTTATTTAATCCTAAGGATTCATTAATTTTTAATTCTATAAAACTACAACTCCTCGCGAAAAATGTTAAAAAATTCTGCCAATAAATAATTAATATGCTTATTAAACGTCTAAAATATTTCTAACCATAAAAAAAAAATAACAGCGTGATTCTGGTCAGAAAATTTCGAGGATAAAAAAAACGAACCTTGATGTATGCACTGGTAGTTGGAGCAGTTGAATTGCCGTCCGCAGGCTTTAATCTCAAAGCATAGTGTCCGGCAAGGCCAAAAAATTCGCAGCGCAAATTGAAAATTTTTTGTGCGGGAAAGCCAGTGATTTCTTCCGAGTAGAGCATCTAAAAAAACCAAAAAAAAAACCTTTGAATCCGCCGAAAAATTAATTCAATAGCCTTAATCTTTACCTGGACATTGGTTTTGTTGCGGGGATCACAGGAGAGAACACTGGAGCCACAATAAATGAGCTGGAGCGAGTACGTGTCGACAGGGAGGGTTTTTACTGGCGCACACGAGATGTCCGGATACTCGAGAGTCGCCAGCACGGGTTGATCGGGATACGTGTTAAAGTGTTGAGGCTCGAGCGTTAACGATGGAATGGGCCATCTGACATCTAGCGTTGTTCTCATCTGAAAAAGACACCGTAAATATTTTGTGAAATATCGCAGGAATATTTTTCATTGTTTGTGTGATTTATACTGTGTGGTTTTTTCACGAAAAATTCTCTTTCCATCTCACCTGGACCCCATTGACATCCATAAATTGTCGACTGGCTGCTACAGAGCTGCGCTGCAGCTGCAGTGAATAGGCGCCACCACGAGAGAAGAATCCACAGGGAATCGAGAGCGAGACGTTTTCAACGGAAGTTGAGGATACGTCTACTTCCACTTCACCCACCAATTCAGACGAGAATCCATCCAGCCGCATCACTCTGAATATAAAAAACATTCCATTCAGTAAATTTTCTCTATACTGAATATCACAAAATCCATCTAAGTAATATGCTCAAAAATTAAAAAATTAATTCCATTTTAATAAATGATCTATCTGGTGATTAAATAAATACTTTTAAAGATTTTTCTGTTGTAAAGTATAGGACATAATAAATTATGAAATTATTTTTTAATAATATATTTAGACAATTCTGACCGAAAGAAAATGCTTATTCATGAATAATGGATGTTTAGGGGTGTGTTATTGTCAGTAAATCATTTGTCCTATAGGGTGAAACGGTTCTCTCATCAGATTATTGCTTTGCTCCGTTTGTTAAATTGCTATAAAAACCCGGATTTTTGCACCTTTACCAACTAATTTTGAAGTAAACTTTTTCGAAATATCTCGAAAATATGGCGAAATACAGTAAAAATGAATTTTAAATTTTCTAAGGGAGATATACCCCATATAAATATTAATTTTCACATTTTTTTTTTTTTAGTTTTTTACTGATAACTCGGTAAATACGTGAAATAACGAAAAATGTTATGAAAGTAAAACGATCGAGAATGCAATTATCTATAAAAAATGTTAAATAAATTTTTCTCTATCTCTTTTCGTTTTTGAGATATTATCAATTTTTAAAAATTTTTATTTTTCAAAATATCTCAGAAATGAAGTAAAATATTAAAAAAATGTATTCTATATTTTTTGTAGAAAATTTAATTTCTTATTATTTTACTAGAATAACATTTTTTGTTATCTCGCTTTTTTACAGAGTTATCAAAACATTTATACGATACTTTCATCTGAACTCATTTTTAACAGAATTAACAGCACTTTCTGCTTGTTTATAGCAGTAAAAATTGTTTAAATAATTATTCTGCAGCTGGTGAAAAATATAAACCTGTGAAAATAATTAAATTAATGCATACATTGATTTTTAGATAAAAAATGTCAACAGCATGAGGTCTGTAGGGATTTCTATTGGTTTTTTTTTTTAAAAGAAAAATCGAGATTGTAGATAATATAAAGGGGATAGTAAGTGTACCGTAGAACTAGTGGACTAGTTGTGGGATATCTTCTCGGTTGGTTCCAGCTGTAGTCATCCTCATTCTCTTCCTGCTCCAAGATGATATCAGCCTCCTCGGTGGTGGTAGCAGCTCCGGCGGACGCCTGCGGGGACGGCGTGGTACTTTTTGCACGATCCAGTGCGGACAAATTGAGGATAAAGACGGCCAAGTCGCCGGACAATGCTGTGTGGGATGCTGCGACTATGAGCCTGGAGAAGAAGGACTCCTCGCTTGCCCAGGTCAGTTCCATTGTGCCTAAACAAACACACACACACACATTTATTGTATATTATATAAATCAAACGAAAAAATGCATAGCAAAATATTTCTATAAACAATAAACCTCTCTCACAATTCAACTCGAAAAATTTAATTGCTACACCGGTAAAATAGTGACTATTTATCAGGATCAACTGGTGGCTGAGAAAATAAAACCGGCAAAATTGGCTTTGTGTGCCACAAATCGCGTATATATTACCAAACTTCTAAAAGTTTTTTTTTATATTAAAAATTCAACATCAATTTAAACACGGTAAAACACAATTTTCACAGGAAAAAACCATCAAATCTACGCTGATCCTATGAACAGGCAATTCTATTTGGTCCACTTTGTGGGGAAAAAGCTCGTTATCTCAACGGAAATCATCGCAATGTCACGAAAAAATATTGAACAACCCTAAAAAGACATCTAAATCTTTTCGTAATTTTTTTTTCTCAATTTTTTTCACGATAACTCTATAAATACGTGAAATAATAAAAAATATTATTCAACATAAAAGATTGAGAATTAAATTCTCTATAAAAAATGTTAAATAAAATTTTTCATATCTCTCTAAGTTTTGATAAAAATTTCAAATTTTAAAAAATTTATATTTTTCAAAATATCTCAAAAATCAAGCGAAATATCGAAAAAATTTATTTAACATTTTTTGTAGAAAATTAAATTTCCGATAATTTAACTTTTATAATATTTTTTGATATCTTGCTTATTTAAAGAGTTATCGAAAGATTAACGATAAAAAAACGAGTATTGATACAGCTCAAGTATCGTAGGTAGTTCGAGTTTCGGCAAAGGATTTATCCGACTTTATTGTGACACTATTCCTAACTACTTGAACAACCATCACCAAGTCGGGTTACCGGTTTGCAGAGGCAAATGATTTGCAAGATAAAGTGCACGGTAGGATAACAGAGAGAAGCCAGACACTTGGACTATCCATCACAATGATGCGCAGGTTGCGCGCAGAGACGAGAGACACACAGCGAGCTGATTTGCAAGGAGAACAATGACTATATTCAACATGACATGAGCCAAGTGTGGTAATATAGTAATAATCGGAAGCCTAGGTGTACCACAGAAACGCACACCCATCTCAATCGATCAGTTCTGCTGCTATTATAAACACAATACAGACAGAAATGCTTGAACTGTGGTTTCCCAGAGACAATACGTTAGATCAATATTGAATAACAGTTTTGATTGGATGTAAACATCTTTGCAAATACCTACTAGCCCATTTAATCCACAATTTACACAATAATTTCGTTATAACCAACAGAAAACTCGAGTAAAATGTTGCTATATCCAGGTGACGAACGATCTCGACTCTTGGGAATTAAAGTCAACGACTATGTAGGGGCGGAGATGCATTCTGAGTGAAACTTTCTATCCGTATTTTATGTACAGAACAAGTTGGATGGCGAGTATCGACGGGCGTCTTTTACAGCGAGGGTGATAGGTGCAAATTGCGGAGGAAGACGACGTCCTGGACTTTGCTCCCAACTCCCTGGGGTCGCATTACATCGACCTGTGTCTATATGGCCAGTGACGTCAGTCTGAGCCGGGAAAATAGACTTGGAATAAAGGATATATATCCAACTGACCCATCACGTGATATATAAAGCAAATTCTTCACCTCTTGCCTGTATATTCTGACGGCATATATATTTCTCTCAGGTTTTATATATTTACAAGCCTCTGACCATACTTGCAGAGTCATCATCAATTGTCATGGAGGCTTGGGTCCGAGTTATTGCTTCTGTACCAAATCGAATCTGACGGATTTTGATGCTTGTATGCTTTCATGACTGGCGGATTCTTTTTTTCTCTCGATGAAATCAGGGGAAAAATTGTGTTATCAATCATTTTTTATTTGTAAAAAAACATTATCGACGTGGATCAAGGTCGTTTAGATGTAGATTCACCGTGGTTTTGGGATTATTTTGGATTTTTTTAAAGCTAGGCACTGAAAAATCACTTATTTCTGGGTTTAATCGTTGGAAACAACTGTTCAACTTATTTACAGAGTTTTTCGATTGTTCCAGTTACTCGAGACACTCTGTAATTGTTGTAAGTTATACTGCAAGCTTCGATTGTCGTTGTCAAGGTGGTATATGTGAAGCCATTTCCAATCCTCGTTTTTTTTTTTTGTTTAAGTTGAAGCCACTGGAATTCACGTCGCGTAACATGAGAAAATAAATCAGAGAGGTGGAAATGAAGAAATTGACACCTGTATCTACCTAGGAAAAACCCTCAATCTGCATTGCAGAGTGTGTTTATTTAAATGGATAGAAGTTTTGCATTAGTTTGAGGTGAAGATTGAGTGTAGACAGTCAAAAGATTAAATTAATCCCTCTCAAGTGCCTTAAAAAGCCTGAAAATGATTATTTCTAGTGTTTTTATCGTTCAATATGGTGTTTTAATTTGAAAATTCGATATACGACATGGTAAAAATACTGGTAGAATATAAATAGTCAGGTAATTCAGGCTATTGAATGTTTCAGGTAGCAATTGGATAGGAATATAGCATGGAAATTGTGCATTGCAGCGTTGAGCACACGACACTTGGGACACTTAACCTGCAACTGTACGTGACACATGCCACAATATTCGACGACGAGGAATATATTGTGGGCTTTTCATGCAGCGGGAATTCCGATTAAATGTCTGAAGCCTGCGTAACCTACTGCTTGCATTGCTGCAAAACATTTTCTACAGTTTGTCCAAGAGAGAGAGCCTTTGCAGTTTTAAAACGAGACATCGATCATCCTCATGGGATCTATATATTCCCTGAAGGCTTGCAGAGAACACTTTTCCGCTCGATCAACTACGAGTGGTGCTCAACAGCCACCGAGTTTTCCTTTCTTCCTATATCGTGTCATTCGTTCGTAATGTTTTTCATTTTTTTCTATTGAGTCAATTAACTACTGTGATTTTCTTTTTCAAGTTGGTGACATACATATATCCGTGAATATCAAGAGGTGATGAAAATTCAACTCGTAATTATATTACAGTTAATACGGAAAGTTGATAATTAAATTTACTAATGGAAAATTTTGTGATATGCTTTTTCGATGTACTGACCAATATCATCGTGATGATGGATTGTTAAATTAATTTATTCTTGCATTGCTATAGACAATAATTTCATGGAATTTGCAATGAAATTCGTTCCAAGTAAATACCTAAAAAATTTAATATCGTTACAATATGCAAATATAATTTGTATATCGTACAAACAATAGATTTTTCGAAAAATTGATATAAATGGATTTTTATGTCATTGTAATTAATTTGGTTACCTCTGGAATTACATTCAATACATGAATAATTTTTTTTTTTTAAGTAAATTTTCAGAAAAAAAAATTATTTAAACAAATTCTGGAGGTAAATATTTTCGCACATCCCTGATAAAAAGCAATCGTTTATAATCTCGTACTTTATCAATGCAAATTGCATGAATACTCGATGCAAACACCCCTTTTTCCAATAAAAAAAGTATTATTTTGCTTGAATGTTGCTTGGAAATATTTTTAAATGCTATGCAAAAATTATCAAAAATGGCAATATACACTGAGGAACTGAAGAAATTTTTGTGGGAAAATCCAGTACGCCTGGCTCTATCGATAATTTTTAATCGCTTTTTGATAGCACGGAAAAGTCAATACTTTCGAGCGCCGTGTCAGTTTTTCCCAAGTTTTTGGAGAGTGCGGACGTGTTAAGGCAATTTTATAAAAACTACCGCTGTGTATACGGATGTTCTCTATGATTTATCCATATATAACATTTTTTTCAATCGAATTTTGACAAAATATGTTTATTATACATTTTAAAAAATTCAGAGTTAATCGGACGATATTTTTTTTTATCGTCAAAAAACTAATAGAATTAAAAAACAGCTTCAAGCAATTTTCCGCTATTGAAAGTGAATTTTTTTTTCTTTTCTCTAAATGTCAATACTGGGGAGTGACTTTTCTCAACGTATTATAAATGTTCCTCCTCATAAAAAAATCGTCAAGGGTCTAAAAGCGTACTTCTACTATATAAATTGAATATTTTACTTTTTTTTTTCAGGTGTCGTAGATATAATGCAAATGATGGTGAATTTAGATGTAAATGTAAATGAAGAGAAATTTAGATTAATTCACGTTGGTGAGAATATGTCATATGATCTTTTTCATTAGGCAAAAGAGATTTCGTACGGTTGAGAAATCTCAGAAATTAATTCAACGCTTTTCCACCCCGGTAAACATCATATGCGGTCACGTTGTATCCAGATATTTTCTCAGGTTTCGCTTGGAAAATACCTTTGGTCCGATTGCACACTGCGAAACTCGAGAACGTTGAGAATATTTTTCAACATACATCTCTCCTTAAAAAAAAAAATAAAAAAATCCCATGAACGCCAATTTTAATCTCAATAAAAGCACGTACAAGTAAATTGAGGATGTCTCTATACCTTTCCTCTCGTGATTTCCACTCTCAACTTCATACATACAAACATGTCACAAAGTTTATATCTTTCCACTTGTATTATTGATCTCTAAAAAAAAAAACTCGAAATTTCGTCAAAAGTTCCTCTCAAAATTTTTTTCAACTTTTTTTTTAATTATCGTAAAAATAAACGTTTCAATTATAAATAATACAATAGAAGATAGTTTCACATTTAACCGTGTTTTTTTCGATTTTTTAACGAGAACCATGTGAACACTTGATGTAGAATTTTTTACACACCCGCGAGTCAATAACAGCCGTACTTCAAGTATGAAAGCATCCATTGGATTCTTCAGTTGCAGACCTCAAAGTATAATCCACAAACCATCACATTCAGTATAAAAAAAAATGTTTAAAACATTCCAATATTTATACTGACATAACGTAAAAAAAAAACAGTATCAATTTTCCGAGGCTTTTAGAGGTTTTTAAAAATTCATAGCGTCATTTATTAAGTGCCCTTATCACAAGACTACGTATAGCAGAGGGTGGTGAGCTTTTTTCCAACTCGAGTATACTCTGGCAAGTACAATAGCACCTTGTTCCCTCTTCCATCTTTGGTTGTATCTTTTTCAATCCACCAACGTCATCTCTCTGAGCCAACGTCTTTTCTAGATCCATTGCCAGCACAAAGTTGAGCTTCAAGTCGATGGGGTCAAGGATCAACGACGTGAGGGTTGGAAAAAAATTAAAAAACAAATTTTTCCTCATTGTTTGCGACAATTTGTAGCAGGTCAAGTGTTGGTAGGGTGGAAAAAAGGCCGATGGCTTTGTATGAAAAATAAAGCAACCAGATTCACACCTGGTTCAATTTTTTTTTTTTTTTTCCTTAACAAAGTTCATTCTCTTACGTAGATTTTTTTTTTTTTATGTATATCCAGGTTTTTTCTGCTTTGGTGAAGATTTCCGCACGAAAAACTTTCTTCCTCGTTAAAAACTTTTCTTTGTTGCCCTGCACTCTAACACTGATCTCGACTGTAAAAAGGCGCGCGAAGATTTGCAATTTAACCAATTGCCAATTGTCTGATTGTGCAAAATTAAACTGACTAAAAGCTAATAAAACAAATGCAAACTATTTGTGCTATGTATTGCAAAGCCTGCAGAATATATTGGTTTTTCTTTCACGCGCAAAGACCTCGCATCGATGCAATGGACGTTCGCAAACACACAATATCTCCCACAGGAGCAATCTCGTGATATATGGCTGAGAATCATGCTTTTCGACCGCCAGCCAAGACACTTCCAATCGTCGAGTACAGATAGCTAGAATTTTTCTATGACAGTAGGACACGACCACATCCACTCCTATGCTGCTTATAACATTTTCCCGTTTTCTTTCAGGTCAACATATTGTTTGACAACACAGACAGTTTTTCAATCTCGAAAATTGATACATGAAAAAGTCTTTCCATCTGAGTTTTCAATATATAAAAAATTGCTAGTAGCAATATCACTTGAAAATTATTTTTTTAACGACTATCTAACGATACTTTTGATGCTTAAAAAAATATTGCCAGGGCGTTTTATACTTTGAATTTAGATTTTTTTGTGAAATTTTAACAATAAAAGACCTAAAAAAATTTTTAAACCAAAAAAAAAATTTCATTTTCTTTGGTAACATAAATTTTCATGTTCATAAAATATGTACAAGTTTATATTAGGACTTTTAATGCATTAAAAAAATGTAACAATGTCCTTGAAAAAAATTAAAAGTATAAATATTAACGATTTTAATCGATTTTTTTAACGTTTTCTATAAATATCCAACTTTTAATAGTAGAAAAATTTATTTTGATGACTTTTTGACATCTATAATCCGTGTTTTTTTTTTTTTTTTGTGAAATTTCAACAATTAAAATCCTAAAAAAATTGTTAAACCTGAGAAATGTCTTTTTTTTATTCTACGACTTAAATTTGGAATTGATTTTAAATGATTATTCGAATGATTGTTGAAAAAAACGACATTTAAACAAATAATAATTGGTAATTTTGACGATGTGATATTTCAGAGAGTTTAGTTACTGATAAAAATTTATTTTCCAGCCATTAAACAGCTGTGCCAGGTGGTGCGTCGATTTATCTCAAACTTATCGTCTCAATCTGCATTTAATCATTTTTCTCAAGTAATAACGTTCTCAATAACTGTCCTCTGACTTATCAACGATAAAAATACCTCCTCAAAAAAAAAAAAAAGAAAATATTCCAACTCACCACATTTGAGAAAAATGAAAATTAGAATCCGTAACAGCGACCATTTGGGCGACCAATTCATGTCCACTTGGTCATCGGTGACTAGTTGGAGCAATCCCCTGTAAACATAACAAACAACAAATAAATTAATCGTTTTACTGTCAATCGTTGGCTTAATATTTACCGAGCTCAAACACATTTTGGGATTGATTGAACAGCAATAAATCCATAAATAGACACAAATAAAATACAAATTACATGAAAATTCCCAAAAGTTTTCATGTTATTGTCCTGTCAAGCTGGGAAAACTCGTGTTCAACTCATATTTATGATGTCATTTTCATATAACTTTAATATTTAATAGAAATTGATCGATTTTGAGGGATAAATTCAATTGTAAATCCCGTAAAATGAAGGGATATAAAGTTTTATTGAGACCTTAAACGACGTGGAATATATGGGAAATTAGATTTTCAAGCGACGCATCACTTAGGTATTCTAGTCAGGCAGTTGTTTGTGATGCAGGTGGAGAAGCTACTTTCCCGCGTGAATGGGATCAAGAACTGTTCTGTATACACATTTTATATATATAATGCATAGATCACAGGGTACATACACGTCCTCTCATTATTTCCCGGATGCTCAAACAAATTTTTATCGGATTAAATTGAGTGGAATATTCGGTAAAAGGCAGAAAAATCAACAGATTAGCTTTTTTTTATCTGCCTACAATTTCTTGCAAACCCTTAATTATGCGCTGTACGATTGAAAAACACGGATAAATTGACGGTAAATATGCCCCAATCACTGCTGGGTACATATAGGTATATGTGTCAATAGAAATCGACAAATTGAGCAAATTAAAATCGCGAAAAAAAACATTTAACGATCATTAAATCCAATAAAACCTTTGAATCCTACTTATTTTAGGGGTAATGATTGAAAAACATTTTTTTAATTAATAAGAAGGAAATAAATCGATACTAAAACAAATTTTATAAATGAAAAATCAAAGTTTTCGTAACTACAACTCTTCAAACAGTGATTTTGACTCTGATAGGACGGTGAAATTTGAGGGTTAGTTGGATATAATCTGCTCTTTGATTTTTGTTTTCACTTTAAATTACCTAATGACTAAAGTGAGCACACACACACAGGATGATATATTAAATGGTCTGCACTTTGAATATAATTATTTTTCCAATACTTTGCGGAAATGAGAAATGTTCTGTGGGAGTGCGCGTCAGCGGATGCAACCTGTCGATACAAGAACGACAAATTGCTCACCGGTGAATAAGCCGGTCATGCGTAATTATTGCGTAAAAGGGTTATATTGTGAAAATAGCAATGCAAAGACAGGTGGGCGCTATATATGATGCTTTCGGACAGTATTATTGCATTATATTGCAAATAGCATGTGCACGCCCGCTTCACTAAGCGAGTTACTTATTTTTTAGAGTTTGTTTCTATAACTGAAAGTTAAAAACGACGTTACGGCCGTGCTGATTTTTTTTTTTTCGTGTTTTTTTTTTTTACTCTCTAGCTCTAAGAAAAATATCATAGATTACATTTCTCATAAAATTGGGATTCGGACAGTAGGCGATGGTCTTAAAACGACGTGAGAGGGTTTTAGAAAAAATATCAAAGCTAAATAAAACATTTAACACTATATTACACGGCAACCTAGAGGTAACGCACATCTTTTGTATCAGGCGAGGTCATCCAGGAGAGATAAATCAAAGAAATGGTGATTTTTGGGGGATTTTGACCTTATGGCGTGCCTTTTAATGAGAAGATATTAGTCGATTTTTAAATTCTATACGTCATTTGATGTATTTTGACCTGCTGAACACCCTAGGAACATCCTTGTAACAGGGCGAGGTGATCCAGCTACAATTTCATCACTAATCATAAAAATAAAATTTATTTTTTTCTTTAGGGATGCTTTTCTTATCAAATACGCATAATATAATTTTTTTTATCAAATTTAGATGATCAAGAAATTTCACCAATCTGACTTATATAAATCTCATCAAAGTTGGACAAACTTCTCTCTCCTTTAACCGAGAATATACGAATTAATGGACTTCTCAAAATGTTCTTGGAGTAATACATATATACCAACATATACTTCTATATACTGAGGCAGTTTAAACACGAGAATTAAGCCGAAAAAGCAGGAATTATTCGCGGAAAGTAATTTTGTGAGTCATAAAGACGCGATGTCTGCGTGACGTGAAGCTAGTAGATCGTTTGGGGGTAGGTAGTTACTGCGTCAAGTAGAAAGCTACACACACCCCCGTAGATATCAGTGACACTCATATCGCACACTATACACCACGTGAAATTGGTGTGAAAAAGCCCGATGGCAATTTATTAAATCTCTTGCGAATTCCAAATAATTTCAATTTTTTTTGCTCGTGTAAATTTTTTAATAACTCATGGGTAATACACTTTTAAAAATTGATTCTCGTAGCTTTTGACAGTAGATGAGCACCGTTGGAACATGGTACAGGCGTAAAAGCAAGGTGAAATGGTTGGACCGCTATAAATTCCAAGTTTCTCGGCGGGTTTCTCCTCTTGCAAAATTTTTTCTACCATATTTATACGACAAAATGTTGTTTCTTTCCACTGCCTGCATCTTTGAAGCCATTTCTCGTGGAGCCATCGAAATACAACCCAAGAAATAATACTTTTTACAACTGAAAATAAAAAAAAAATTTTTACTTGAAGTTTTTTCTACAACTTATATCGAGGTTTCCATGGGAGCACACGTTTAATTCTCTATCCGTCAAGTTATAGCCGGATCGATTGATAGGGTGGCAAGTCTCAGAAGACGAAAACATCATTTTCCAAGTTCTCGACACGATGATGAGACACACACACGTGAAAACTAAACTCGCATAGACTGTTTTAATCACTTTTAGTCACTCTGACACATGCATTTATCAGTGACGACATCAACTGGCGCTTTTCATCCCTTAATCCACGCACAAAATGCAATTATCGACGGGCCCCAAGCGCCATAAAGTGAAAAAAGCACACCTGTATCTCAAAAGCACTACTAAAACGTGTGGGAAAAAATTTTTAATCGAAAAAAAATTTAATCTCTATATAGTAGTAATTAATACACGCAGTGCTTTCAATAAATTTTATGTTAAAAAGCGTCAATTAATTTACCTATTCACCGGGAAAGTCAATAATTACGATTAAATGGAATTATTAATAAATCAGAACGTGAAATAATATAAAGGAAACTCTCGCTGCCCAAGTTTCATTTTTTTTTGTTCAACAAAGACTGAAATTAAAATGCACTGTGTCACTGACAATTTATTAAATGTACTTAAATTGAATTTTTTTATGGCAAAAAGTGTTCTTGTCAAATGTTAACTTCATTAAATATCTCTGGCAAAAAATATGTACTACAGTCACTCAAAAAATCATGCCTAGAGTAAGTTACACAATTTCATCTTTTTTTTAAAAAAAAAGTTTACTCAAGTTAAATTATTAAAGATTAAATGCCCTTTGAAAAAACGTGACAAACTTTTTTTTAATTTTTCCATTAGCTTCAGATGTAAAGTTTTTGTAAAATTCCATTTTTTCAAAATATCTCAGAAACAACGAAAAATTTGAAAAAATTTATCCAACATTGTTTGTAGATCATTTAGTCCCCGAAAATTTAGTTCCTATAAAATTTTTTATTATTTGGCTTCGTTTTCGAGTTATCACAAAAAATATGTATAACCCCTATTAAAAAAATTTTCCAGAAGAAATGTACACTTTTAGTTTCAAATTCATTCTTCGAAAAAAAAATAAAATTTTAGTGATGAAAATCCCTCAGAATAATAAAAATTGATTAATCCAATTTTGAGCATTTTTGTCTTTCACTTTTTAACAATAAACCGATTTATCCTATCGTATCGAATTCAATTCAATTTTTGTTTTAAGAATAACCTGTACAAAGGACGACTCGTTCTGCTCGAAGAAGACTCTGCAATTTATGAGAACCCTACATAATATACATTTATCACAAAAAAGAAAAAAACAGTTTGAATAAAACAAAAGCGCAGAACGCGATGGAAGTGGAGGATTTATCGAGGGTGTATCAGAGTAAGCCTGCAGTCGACTTGGTGCCTTAATAATAGACCAGAAGACTTGGTTGTTACGTATAGACTTGCCTCAGGCACACACGCGTATTTCTCTAGTACGCACATCTCTATTAAACTCGAGGCAAACCCCAAAGCCATTTACCTCCACTCACTGATGTATCTCTGAAGAAGGGGCCACCAGGGGCCGAGAGATATATATCCACCTGCTTAATCCCCTAATTTGAAAGTTGATCCACTGCGAAATTCCGGCCATCAATAATTCCTAGGCAACAGATCGTTCATCAGCCAAAATAATTAAACATTTATGTTCATCGGCTTTGACATAAATTTTCGACATTGATTTTTTTATTTTAAGATCCATCGGAATATTTTGAGGTACATAAATAACACTGATGCATACACAATCAAGGTTAGATAATCTCGCGTGAATCACGCTATGCGCGCATTGCACACGACATGACCGACGAAGCAGCAGAAACCAGCAGCACAGAGCCACCCAGATATATTCGTTCTATATCTTCCATACGACGTCGGTATATTCAAGTTGTATATACGGATTTTTATCATGCACATGCGAAATTTGTGGCAAAGGCAAATGTATCTCGCCCAGCTGCAAGTGCATTAGCAAATATGGCCCTAGTATGAACAACGGTGCCTCCACTTCAAGAGTTTATTTCAAGTTGGATAGTGATCAAGTCAGATTACACTTTAATTTACGGTCAACAGTAAAATCCAACCCTCTAACACCTGGTTTTGTCATAAAAATTACGATTATTGTCACTGCAAAACACACATTTGATTTTAAAACAAACAAGCAACAGTTTATTTTAAAATTAAATGTGGTTTTAAATCGAAATATCTTAGAAACTACTGAAGATGGAAAATTTTACCAAAATACCTTTTTTGTAGAGAATTTAATTATCTACAAAAAAGGCCCTTAGCAAAATTCATCAAATTCGTAATCTTATCAAGATATTAGAAAGTTTTCATATTTTTCATCATACGCCCTCTTTTATTGAGACAAAAAATTCCGTATTTTTTGCCGATAAAAAATTAATTTAATTAACAATTTTCGACTGTCCACATCGTGTGGACAGGTCCTCCGATCCTTTATAAGTATTTATTGGCATAATTAAAAAACTATCAAATTTCACGCCGGGTAGAACACCCCTAAAAAATAGAAGAAATTAATTCCACGCGGGTGGAACACCCCTTAAAAATCGAAAATTCATCTAAATCAAGATAAAAAATATTTGCCACCGGATTCGTTTTTCTACAGTGTGTAGAAACGTCCTGCAATCATTTTTAAGTATTTACTGACATAATTAATAAATAATTAAAAATCCACGCGGGTCGAACACCCCTAAAAATAGAAAATTCCTTTAAATCAAGATAAAAAATATTTGCCACCGGATTCGTTTTTCTACAGTTAGTAGAAACGTCTTCCAATCGCTTTTCAACTATTTATTTACATAATTAATAAATTTTCAAAATTCTACGCGGGTGGAACACCCCTAACTGACCGAGAATAAAACAAAAATTGATCCTACTTATGCCGTTCGATGTATTTTGAACTTCTTGATACGAAAAAGTCAGTAGATTCATCGGAAAGATCAACGCACAAGCGATAACACGAAGAAATGAATTCCACGCGGGTGGAACACCCCTAAAAAATAGAAAATCAATTAAAATCATTATAAAAAAATTCTGCTACCATATTCGACTGTCCACAGCGTGTGGATAGGTCCTCCAATCATTTTTAAGTATTTATTAACATATTTAGAAAACTATTAATATTCCACGCGGGTGGAACACCGATCCGTTTTTCTACAGTGTGTAGAAACGTCCTCCAATCGTTTTTAAGTATTTACTGACATAATTAAAAAATTGTTAAAATTCCACGCGGGTGGAACACCCTTAAAAATTGAAAATCAATTAAAATCATTATAAGAAAATTCTGCTACCATATTCACAAGTTTATTAAATTAGCCGTGTTTAGAGGTCTAAAAGTGTCTCATTAAATTTCTGTATGACTGAAGTTTAAACTAAAGCAGTATCTCTGTGTGCTTCACATGTCTGACGACAACACAGGCCATCGCGTACCCACTGAAGGCGTAAAATTGACCTCAGTTCACCTCGGTCGAGCAGATACAACACAACACAGGCAGAGAGGAGCTGATGGACAAAGACCAAGCCCACGACAGTGTCGATGTACCAAATGTTATTGTTCCAACAACGGGTTTTCAACTCCGTGTGTGGGCATCGGTAACGAAGTTTATCCACCATAACTTTGACCAGATCCCGGTGTAGTTAGGTGATCGGGGTTTTTATTTCAATATATCTAATTCAGAATTCAAATCAAACGCTTTCTGCGAGCTCTACTGATGAGTAATGCGGTGCACCAGTGTCAGGTTTTTTCGACCCTCGGTGGAATTAGCTTGGAAATAGCCGCACTATTGTGATGTAGGTGGATGTCATAATGCTGCTGAAGAAGAGCTTGAATGGAGAATCATCAAAGGCGCTTCACTATACTCAAGCTGACTGCGCATTTTAAACTCGAATAAGCTCACTGACGCTCCTATCCGCATTTATACCCGATATTGAGAGATTAATTAAATCTTTGATTACCATAACAAGCAGCTTGTGGTACATCATTCTTAATGAGCATCTGCATTCGATTGTGGGGCAGTATTATTCTATTTGTTTTTTGTAAAGAAAAATAATTAAATTAATTATTCGGGTCAATCTTACTTGATTTAATTGATCTAAAGCTAAATTCACTCGGGCGTTGATTTAAAAAATCGAAAAAAACATCCAAAAATAAACTAAATAAAGAAAAATTAATAGTTTATCAAAAAAAAATACGAAAATATAAATTTTTAAAAGGGATTTTTTTTAGTTTCCAAATTTTTTTTTTTTTTTTTAATCAGAAATACACTTTGAATGAACTAGAATTAAAATTTCGCAATTTTTTCGGTCAATAAAAATCATAATTAGTGTAATGGGATAAATTGTTCAAAAAAAAAATTTTCAAAGCATGTGAAGTTTCTTATTTTTTAAATAGAAACAAAAAAGGTTGGGAAACTTATCGAGTAAGGTACCCCAACGTAATTTGAAGGCTAGTGTTTGTTTTAAAACGCTATAAAAATGATGATTTTTAGGGGTGAACTCTGACTGGGGCGTAGGTACAGGTGTCTAACTTTTTTTATTTTTTAGATAGGATCAAAAAGGGTGGGAAACGAATCGATTTAGGCATTTCAATCATATCATATATGCCGGGGGTATTTTTTGGAACGTCAAAACACGTCAAAATGACGATTTTCAGGGCTAAACTCCGACTGGGAGGTAGCTATAGGTGAATAAAGTTATTTATCCTTTAGAAAGAGTCGAGAAAAGATTCGGAAAGCATCAAGTAAGATATTCCAATTTTTCGAAAATAAAATAAAATAATTTTCAGAAAAAAATTTTTTTAATTGTTCTAAAATTTGCTTAAATATTTATTTAAGAATTTTATGAAAAAAAAAATTATATTATATTCGCATATAACCATAATCTAACCCTAATCCGAACTATTAAAAAAAAATTTTCCAAGTCATCTAATGTTTTAAGAAGAAAATAAAAAAAAAAAACATCTTCCAAGCGATTAAGAGATTTTTTTTCTTAATAATAAACTCGAATCTGATATAAATAAATTAATGAGAAAGTTGGACCATTTGTAATACAAGATGTCTCAATAAATTCGTCTAAATCCACGTTTTCTAGACCGACAAGCAACCTGGGACTAATTTTAAAATGCGCGTTCAAGTGGTTAGATTTTGCTATAGAGATTGCACACTGAGCTGCAGTCCTTAATGTCAGTGCAGACGTCGTATATCTGGACTTGGAGACGAGCCAAAACTGGTGAGGACGCGAAAGTGATCCTGTGGCCTTGAATATTTCCCCCCGCCATCAAATAGAATGATGGACATCACATATATATATATTTAAACATAAATATTTCATCAGAAAACGAGCACACATCATCGCCCATCGTTAGTATCGATCGCAAACGCCTATCAATTACATCACGCCGCTACACTATATACAGATAATGATAAAAGGCGCATTTAGGTGCAGCACACACAGTCTAATTATACACAACAAACGCTGAGGAACGCTTTAACCCATTGTCAAGTGGTTTTCGGCGAGAATCTCCGAGCAAAATGCCACTTAAACCGAAAATAACTTGAGACTAACTATGCTAGCATGAGGAAATCTAGTGTCTACGTCACATAAATATGAAAGTACCATTATCAACAAGTTTTAAGTCGTAAGTTTTAAGCTTCTCGTTTCACGACTTAACTATCAGAAATTCTATTCCTACATTTTCGCTCAGTAATTTTCCAATTTTCTTCAGCTTATCAGGCTTAATAATTTTTTAACACCTCTAAAAACCCTAAAACATTGTTCCAAGCTGATTTTAATAACTTTAACAATCCTTGAAATCTGTTTTATTTACTTAAAAAAGCGTACAGACGAAAAAATTCCTCAAATACTGACTTAATCCACTAAAATCGTCTTATAACCTTGAATACGACTCTTAGAACTTTTTAATATTTATTAGGATGCATAGTAAACTCGGTCAGAATTTTTTTCTAAAAAATTTTCGACTTTAAACACCTAAATCACCAATTAAAAATTTTTTTACTGCTGTTAAATACGAAAAAATTATTTTGACCAGATGAAAATAGATAAATAGGGGTGTGCAAAAATTTGTTCAAGTTTCTAAAACTCTTGAGATGATCTCAAGAATCGCTAAAACAATTTTTAAAGTCAAACAGAACGTTTGTAGACAGTTTTTACAAGGTTTTTTTAGGAGAACAATATTTTTTTGCCGAAAATTTCCGCGTACAATTAAGAAATAACGTAAAAGTGGTTGATGACTGAGTGTCAGTTACCCCTCGGCAGTGGCATTGTGCTATTGGGACAGTATTGTGCGAACAGCTCGAGCACTTCATCGTGCAGAATCAAGTGTTTCATCAAGTGAGATGGCGATTCTTTTTAAAAACCACCCGACAATCCACTTTATTCGTCGACAACTCTTCTCACTGCATGCATGCACCGAGGGTGCGTGTGCCCAAGGGCTTATAATACACATGCAAATAATTTTTTTTTTACCTTTTCACTCTCCTCACTCGTGCAGCTCGGCTATTGTCCCATTGCGCGGTAGATCAGATCTGCAACAGAATAAAATACAATTAGGTTAATTCCGTGGATCGAGAAAATACAAAGGAGCGGCTGGGACAAGCCCTAGCATAGTTACACACGCTATAAAACCAACGATCGATCGTTCAGTGCGTCAATCAATCGCAAAACTACAGAAAATATTACACCACGCCTTGAAAAAAATTTTTATAAAAAATTAATGACTTTAGATCATGAAAAAATTTTTTATGAATTATTTCACAGGCTAAAAGTTGCAGTGGATGCATTTATCCCTCAGGCCAATCTCTGTGCGCACACGACGACGATGATGTAGACACGTTTCCGGTGTGCGACGGCCCGTTGCCCATAAAATAACTCGAAAAGTTTTTCAATTTGCCGCTTTCGACATTGTTGGACAATCTCTACAACACATCGGATTTATATTTCACCATTAACCTTTCCTATTGTATCTGATGCACATTATTTAGCCCCTAGTATAAAAATGATACTAAAAAAAAATGCAAACACATAAAAAAACACCAGCGTAAAAGCCGTCCTGTATGAACATTGAAAAATTCGGATTTTTCAATGATGCTATATTCGCGAACGGAAGTCGGCAATTTCCAGGTTGGCTGTTGTAGTAAAAAAAGTCTGAAATAAAATGAATCAGTATTAGGTCGACAAATTTTTGATTAAACCATTTTTCGTAAAAAAAAAACGGACGCTTAAATGGGAATATAAAAAAATACGGTGATTTTCATTCGTGGAAAAAAATTTGATACTTTTAAGAGTATCCCATAAAACAAAAAAATTTTCTGCGCTCATATATATACAACGAGTTTGAAACAATATTTTAAAAAAATTTTTGGAGAATTTTACATCTAAGCGTGCACGAAGAAATTTTGAAAAATATAGTGTAGAAAATAATTATTTAATATATTGTTAAATGTCATGCCTCGCGGAGATATTTTTTTAAGTTAGTTTAAAATTCCAAAAAAATCAGCAACCCCCTAGCGTCACTTTAAGACCATCGGTCACGCTATAAACCCTAAATTTATACGAAATAATTATGTAATACAGTGTTAAATGTTTTACTTCACGATAAAATTTTTTTTATAATTGCGTTAGAGTGTTAAAAACCCCCCAAAAATTTTGCAATCCCCTGGCGTCCATATAAAGACCATTGCACACTCCCAAACCTCAAATTAACGAGAAATAATTGTAAAATAAAGTGTTAAACGTTTTCCCTCGCGATGATATTTTTTCTACAATTACTATAGAATCCGAAAAACACTCAAAAAAATCAAGAACCCCCTAGCATCGTTTTAAAACCATCAGCCACCCCCTATAAACTTCAAATTCATGGCAAATAACTATGTAATATATCGTTATATGTTTTGCTTAGGGATGAAAATTTTTTTTATAATTGCATTAGAGTCTAAAAAACCCCCAAAAAAATTTGCAACCCCCTGGCGTCATTTTAAAGATCACTATCGGCCACCCTCTATGACAATCTTCAAAGTGTAGAACAATTTTACAAGATTCTTTAGACAATTGTTGTTTTCACATCCGGTCGAACACCCCATGAGTGCAAAATTTTTTTTTTGAAAAATATAAAATCCAGTGTAACTCTTAATTCCATCAGGGAAAAAAGTTTAAAATGAAAACGTTGGTAAATTCAATTTGAGAGACAAAAAGTCCTTATACAGTTTTTTGTTCACAGTCAACGAGTCATGAGATATCCAACTAAACATGCCGGCCAAAATTGTATAGTGGAGTAGGTGAAAAGAGGGTGATATTTGAACTTACGCCCCTCCCTAGCCACACGATGCCGTTTTAGATTGATTTACCTATCTAGGCTAGGCCAACAGTTGTGGATGCACTTTATTTCTTCAGACAGTTTTCATGCCACGCCAGCGATTAGACGTCGCCGTTACCAAGAGATAAGTGCGGCGATGGAAATATGTAATAAAAACAATGATTGGTGCTGACAAAGCATAAACAAACGCTCGCGATATGCCATCGTACTGCGTATATAGTGTATTAAACGCGTGTGAAGTGAAAAGTTTTTATTTGGAATCATAAATACTCGATGGGACGCTGTAGCCGTGGTGAAATAGCGCCTGTGCAAATGCCTCGAGGCATTTTTTTTTCCATCTCGTCGCTCTGCGATACACAATGCATGATTTTCAGTCGGTCCCTACTCGTATAACGGATGTTCTGCCACGTGTAGATCGCCCTTGAAGAGCTGTGTGCGGTGGCTAGGCTGACTATAAAACCTCGGAATACCGCGCGCACACACCATCAAATCCCGAAAAACGCTGCCCTTGCACGCGTGCCTGATGCGTACAATTTACCTACTCTCACACAAAATTTCTAGAAATCAATACATCAATTGTGACCGCAATCTTTATCGCTACACAGTGATCCTGATTTATATTTTTTTGTTTGAAAAATATTTGTGAATGAATTTTTTTTTTTTTTAGTCACGTTTTAAAAGAAAAAATTTTTATTTTTATTTCCCTGCTAAAAAAAATTGGGAAATTTATAATTATTCTTACAAAAATTAATTATAGTTGTACTCATGAATTATAAGAACTTTGACATCGGAAAAAAAAAATTTTTTTTTTAAGCAATTTTTCAAAGGACTATATCCCTTATAGAAATTCATAACTTTTTTGGTTTTTTGTCGATAACTTGATAATTAAGGGAGATAACGAAAAATGTCATTCTAGTAAAATTATAGGGAATTGAATTCCCAAAAAAAAATAGTCAGATACATTTTTTTAATATCTTATCGCGTTTTGGAGATATTTTGAAAAATATGAATTTTCAAAAATCAATAATATTTCAAAAGCCAAACGAGATACAAAAAAATTTATTTAATATTTTTTCTAGATAATTTCATCCCCAATCATTTTGTTTAAATAACATTTTTCGTTATCTTCATTATTTACTGAGTTATCAGCAAAAAACGAGAAAAATCATGAAAACTCCGATATCCAAAGGGGTGTATGTACACCCCTTTGAAAAATTTCACGAAAAAAAAAACTTTTTTTTATCCAACCAAACATCCAAAAATTTATCTTAAATACATATTATATATTTTAAAAAGTAGTATTATTATTTTTAATGAATTTCACGACAAAGTATATAACATGAACAAGCTTGAAAAAAGTGCAATTTAAATAATGACCAGCATTTTTTGTTTAAATTTTTTTCTACTCATTAGTACCAGAAGATAAATTATATTTTTGCTCCGACAGTGCGACAGTGACTTTATATTTAACTCATTTTATTTTTATTTTTCACGTTTTTACGATTACTTTATAATGAGCGTAAAATTCTTCCCGGTTTTTATTTGAAATTTTCACAAAAGAAAACAACTAATTTGTCAATGAAAATTTTTTTTCCAGCCTCTAAATTTGTTTATTCCATCAAAATGTCAACGAAAGAATTTTTATTGGCATTGACTAAAGTCATTCATTTTCCGTGACAGCTAAAAAAAATTGTTAGTCCAACAAATGTATTCCTTGTGTTGTCCAAACGAGAGCATTCATTACTTCTCAGTGAATGCGTCACATCTACGCGCTGACAATAATAATAATATGTAATCGTGCAGCTGTCTGCCCGGAGCCTGACCTTGACTACTGGCATCAGAGACGCGAGGGATCTAGTACCCAGTATACAAGACATTTATTTCGCATTAGCAAAGTAGAGCAACAAAATACACCCTTGTCGAAATAATAAACTGACCCCCCCAAATTTCCGGGACCCAATGCAATGCATTTCCCGGAATCAAAATCCGCAGCTTATTGATTGCTTTCCACCCTAAACATCGCAATTCACAACTCATTCTACCCCCATACTATTAATTAATAAATAAAAAAATTAATTATTCATTAGAAAAAAACAATAATCTTGATTTTAAGCAAATTTCAACATTTCCAACGCTTATTTCAACGAAAAAAATCACATAAACCCAATAGAAACACTTTATAAACTTGTAATAACATTGTTTAATTATAAAATAAAATTTTTAACGCATAAAACCACGGATTTTCGCACTTTTTTCACTCTAACTTTATCATGTAAACATTGAAATCCGCTTGACAGCGGTTTGTTTTTAAAAGGCGTGTTTTATTATAATTCATACAAGATACATGTTATGGGTGAAAAACAACCTTAGGAAAAACCCTATATTGAAATATTACTTAACTGTATGTCGTCTTTGCGCATCTTACAGCTAACCAGGATAAGGTAATGTAATCTTTATTAATCTAGGATACATTGTGCCACATAGGGCCTTCAGGATGGTTGGTATTGTAGGGAAAAATTTATTAAAAACCCTTATGCTATGATTTTTTTTTTTGTTTTGCGTTTTAGGTCTAGGATTTAGTTATATTTAGATTTACTACGTACACTTACTTTCTAGTTAGCTAGCCTTTTACGTTTTGTGTTTATTTACAGTTTATTTACATCTGATCAGTGTCCGAAGCAAGCTCAGCTTGCTTGTCGTCCAGGATTTTTAAGTTTGGCTCTTCTCCGGATCTCGTCCATGTGGACTGCGTTGTCTTTGAGCCACCAGTAGGCGTCGTGAGCTCTATCTAGGTCATTGACGTCTCTGTCAGGGATCGCTGTTGAGTAGTCAAGTTTGTGTGGCAGATAGTCTCTCGGATTCAAACTGATTGCCTTTCTGGCTTGATTACGGAACTTGTGGTATAGTATGGGGATATTATTTTGATCTTGTATAAGCCCTCTTTTGTCGTAGTGGATGAAATCTTCTGGAGGTATGTAGCCGGAGGCTGCCTTTCTTTCTATATCCGGTAAGTCATTGTTTTGTAGTGCATTTAGGAGTGGATTTTCTATGGCATATAATTTGCTGTAGTACTTTCTGGTGAGTTGGATTGTGTGGCAGTCGAACCTTGGGATATTTGCGTTATTGTAGATGGTGTTGTTGCTTATCCTCCGGGTATAGTTAGAGTCGGCAGACCTCCAGGTTCCAAGACTTGATCTTAGGCATTGTCTTTCGATTTTTCTATATTTTTCCATCACTGTGGGGCCGACGTTCCACAGCGTAGGAGCTGCATAGGTCATTATCGGCCTGATGAGTAGCATGTAGCATATGATTTTTGCTCTTTGACTCAGATTTCGGTCCTTGAAGAGTCTACTGTTTGCTCTGAAGGCGGTTCTGGCTTTAGTTTGTTGGATTTTATGATGTTCATTCAGCCGTAGGAGGCGATCAGTAGGAGCTGCATAGGTCATTATCGGCCTGATGAGTAGCATGTAGCATATGATTTTTGCTCTTTGACTCAGATTTCGGTCCTTGAAGAGTCTACTGTGTGCTCTGAAGGCGGTTCTGGCTTTAGTTTGTTGGATTTTATGATGTTCATTCAGCCGTAGGAGGCGATCGAGTTGGACCCCTAGGTATCTCACGGATTTTTTGATCGGTATGTTGTGATCTCTGTTTGATTGAGGATCTCTGAGTGTGATTTTTTGATTTTCGGCAGCATTCAGTCGTTGTACTCTGCTGTAAGGAATTTCATTTACCGTTTTTCTAAAGATGATATATTCACATTTCCCAGGATTTATTTTCAGATTCCATTCAAGGTAGTGCTTATTGATTTTGCTGAGGAGTCCGGTAGGTGTGGAGTTTATGTTGTCAAAGGATCGATCTGCAGAGTAAATAACCATGTCATCTGCATAGGCTATTGAGTGAGTGTGGTTTCCGGAGTTTAGTTCAAAGCAGTTGAGTATCTCGCTGTTGTAGATGTTGAACAAAATAGGTGAAGTAACTGTTCCTTGTTGGAGCCCTTCGATGATGTGGAACTCGATATCTGAGAGTTGAGATCCATTCCATGTGCGGAAATTTTTCCCTTTTATCATGTCGGCTATGATAAGGGTTAGGTGTTTAGGGATTTTGTAGTCAATTAGTTTCTTCAGTAGTCCATTATGCCATACTGAGTCAAAGGCTTTTTCGATGTCGATAAGCACAGCTCCGATTCTGAGTCCTTTGTGTTTATCCTAGAGTGTGTTATTCAAGTCCGAGGTGAATTTATTTATTGCGTGCGTGGTGGAGTGTTTTGCGCGAAAGCCAAATTGATTGTCTGGGATAATGTCTCCTCTGTAGATAAGTTTGTCTAGGCTTCTTTTGATGATGCGTTCAAAGATTTTACTGATATTGTTTGTGAGGCTAATCGGTCTATAGCTGGCTGTGTCTTCCGCTTTTTTGCCTTTTTTGTGGATGGCGAGGACCTTGGCTTGCTTCCAGGCTGTCGGGTAGTAAGCATTGTTTAGGGCATTATTGAATAGTATTGTGTAATCATGGATGATCGTGTCAGGTAGAGCTTTGAGAACTAGCTGCGGTATCCCGTCAGGGCCAGAGGATGTTTTGTTTTTGACTCTTCGGAACATTATTTCGGCGGATGTTGCGTTTATAAGTATGTCAGGCATTTCATTGGTTATTGTAGATTGGTGTGCTGGGTTCTCATTACTAAAAACTGTAAGGTAAAGAGTGTTGTTCTGCCTTCGTTGATCTCTTTCCAGATATAAGCTGCTGGCCGCTAGGTCCGCTTCTACCTTAGTTTAAGTGTTTAGGTTTGTGTGCCTCGGTGAATTGATTCTCTCAAAGTGCCTTCCCATGAAGTTTAGTTTGTCTTTCTCTTCTCGTATTATGATATTCCCGTTGACCTTTTGGCAGTTGTTTTGATCAAATGGTATGTTCCAATCTGGTAGGTTGGCCTCAGGTATCTCTAACTTTGATATATGTGGAAACTTTTTTGGTCTGAAGATTCTATTTAGTCTAGGGAAGAATTTGTTGGGATCTCTGTGGTCAATTTTGTTCTTCAACGATTCCCAGTACGCGGTCATGGCGTTCTTGAATTCCTTCTGTAGTTGGAAATTGAGGAATTTTATTGCTGCTTTCAGCATGAGATGCAGGTGGGAGCGCTGATGTCCGCCCGAGCTGTGATTAAGGTTGTGTAATTTTTTAACCAATCTTGTATTGATGGTGTGGAGTTTGCTGATTTTATTGTTGACATATCGTAGTATGCCTTCGTGTTGTTTGGTGTGTGGGACTATTTCTGAGATTGTTTCTTTAATGATATTTTGAATATGTTGCAAGTGCTCGTCTATTTCTTCGTTGGTTAGGTTTCTACAGTTCGGGGGTCGGGATTCTTCTACGTTTTTTTCATGCGTTCTTTTTGCAAATTTCCTCCAGTTGGTTTTCTTGAAATTAAATTTGGGAGGAGGTTCTGGAAATGTTTGGTAACCACCCTTGTTCTCAAGTTTAATTATTAGAGCAATGGCGTTGTGGTCGCTGTCATAGGGAATGGTGATTAAGTTGTGATTTTTGAGCCCTGTGATGTTTATCCTAGAGTCGATGATACAATGGTCTAGGTACGACTGCGATCTTGGGTATGTCGGTTCGTTGGGTGAGTAGAGTGTAAAACCTTTGCTGAGGCCTGTAGTGTAATCCCAAGCATCAAGCAAGTAGCCTCTATTGTTGCTCGTAGTATCACCCCAGGAGGTGTTTCTGGCGTTGTAATCTCCGGCCAAAATGGCTAGGTTATTTGGGTTTCCAAGCTTATGGTCTTTGAAGATTGCATTCAGCTCGTCTGTGAAGCAATTGTGTTTGCTTGGTGGAGCATAGATACTGAAAACCAGAAGGCTTTGGTTGGTTCCTAGGGTGATTTTGATTGCCATGTACTCGATGATTTTGTTGTTCGAAGAGTTCGGGTATGAAATCAGTGAATGTTTGATTTTACTTTTGATTAGGATCGCCGTCCCTCCACCTTTTTTCTCCGCTCGATCTGTTCTGTAGGCTCTATAGTTAGGAAAGAAAAGCTTGTGCTTGTCGTTTAGATGTGTCTCCGAGACTAGAATGATGTCTAGGTTGTATTTCTTAATAAATGTCATGAGATTATGTCTTTTGGGAATTGACACTAGTGAGTTAACATTAATAGCTGCTATGCTTAGCTCCATTGGATTATATGTGGCGTTATCTGCCGTAATGATATTGTTTATTCTTGCTTGGGCTGTATTAGCCATTTTTGTTGAGTTGAAGATGTTCGAAGATGGCATTTATTTTGCCTTCGTGATTATCGAGTCTTGAAGCGATGTGATTGAAGTTGACGGTGAGTTTGTTAAATAGTGTGTCCATTGATTTCTCCTGCTCTTGTTGAATTCCTTTTTTTAATTCTTGAAGTGAGTTGGCCAGTTCATTTTTTGTTGGATAGTTCTTCCTCTCTTGCTGAAAGTCCCGAATTGCTTGTGTGTCCGACGGTTGGATGGCTGGTGCTTCCTGGTGAGTGAGGGGAGGAAAATTGGCTGCTGGTGTTCGCAGCTGAGGCTGACTGGCGGTCAGCTGTTGCTGGATAGTTCTGCCGCCTGCTGCAATTGCCGCGTAGGGAATCCCGGGGCAAACCTGAGCGGCCTTTTCATAGGCGTTTGTTTCTCTGAGTTTTTTCACTTCTTCTCTGTAGAGAGCTGCTTGTTTCATGCCTTCCATGGCACTGGTGAGATAGGGGCAACCTGTGTAGTTCCCCGGGTGGCCGTTTTGGCCGCAATTGGCACATTTGAGGAGGTTTTTGTCTTTTAGGTCGTTACCAAGGGGGCATTCCCCTCTTACGTGTGATTCCGCACATTTTACGCATCGGAAAGGAAGATGGCAATTAGCGCTTGCGTGTCCGGTACGCAGGCAGTTTTTGCATTGATACACAAGTTTGGGGCGGAGTGTTTCCCATCTAATTGTTTGCCCGAAGAGTTTCTCTACTTTGGAAAGATTGGAAGGCATGCTGTCCGGCGATAGTTGGAGAATGAAAATTCTGTTTTTGGGTTGTTCTTTGTCCGTAATGATGGTTTTTATTCGTTGGATATTGATGTTCGGTATTTTGAGGTCGTTGAGTTCTGCGGCGACTTCTTCTTCTGTAAATAGTCCCTTGAGACCCTTCAGGACTCGGTTAGACGTTTTCGTGTCTTTTGGTGTGTACGTGAAAAATTCGCGTTTGTTACGAATGAGATCTTGTGTGATTTTATCGTAGGTATCCGCGGTTGTGGCTTGGATCGTTATTATATTGTCATTAAGCTCTTTTAAGCTGTAGGTGTTGGTTTCAAGTTTCAATGAATTTAAATGTTTAAAGGTTTCTTTGATGTCTTTGCTATAGTACCGGATGGGCGGTGGTTTAGCCTTGCGCATCGATGGTAGAGGTGTAGCCTCGTCCGGATTATTATTAGTCTTACTCGTTTGCGGGTCCGTAGAAGTGTCAGTTTCCATGTCTGAGATACTAGATTCGGAGAGAGTGGTGAACCGATTGTTGGTAGCGGTGGAAGGTATTTGACCGGCCGTCGCTGGTCGTGCTGTTTGTCGCGGCGTTTTCCAGTCATCACCACTTGTGGGTACGCCCCCTGCCGGTAGTTCAGGGGGGGAGCCTCCTTGACTGTCTGTTGCAAGGGACATGGTTGCCCTGGCCTTGGATAGGTTAGGTGTAAGTGATGTTTTCGGTTGAAAAGCGCTGATTTTTGTTCCCGCGGTGTAATCGCGTTTGATTTCGGAGATCGCGTTTCGGATTTGTTTGTTGTGTCTGTCGTTTTGGCTGGTGTTGCCCTCGAGTTTTCTTTTGGGGTTCATTCTGGATGTTG